>PRKT01000039.1:809030-819180 GCA_003671525.1 Saccostrea glomerata | reverse complement strand
ACGAAATATTCCTCAATCTGATTTATATATTTGCTCGTAAAACGAAAACGTAACCAACTAAACCAAGTTTTAACACAACTTATGCCACATGTACGCTGACATAGAAAATTTCAATCCTAGCCAATCTCGCATTTTTTCAAAAAAGAACAATCCATCCATGCATCTAATCATCAAATCCGATATTTGTCTATACTATTTTATGAAATTATTTAAGAAACAATCGTGATTGAAAGCATATTTTTTGAAAATTCTGTCTGCTAAAATTCGCATACCTTTCGTTTTCAGGATCCAGGGCAAAGAGGAGGAATTTGAGATATCCCGAACCCGATCTAATTTATAGCTAACCCAACTCAAATTGAAGCAACACAGTTTTCCTCATAAAATAAAGGCATCTATTCTTTAATTAATAGATGCTACTATTGCTAACGTATTATTTTTTACTGTGATTTTAAAGGGAAAACTTCATCGTCGAAGAGAATTTTTATTTCTATTGAATACATTTTTGGGGAACTTATTGACATGTTCTGTTGCTATTCCAGTGTATAGTTTGCAATCGTTCTTCCCAGTCTTGCAAAAAATACTGCATGTTTGATCTGCGGATTCATCATTTTTAGTTTGTGTACAGTATCTGTTATGAATATTGTCTTGATATCATTTAACTGTTATATTCCTATTGTGAAATTTACACATTATGAAACGATTTACTCCGTCCGAAACATACGAATTATCCTTTTCGTATCCTGGCTTCTTTATCCTCTTTTGTTCGCTTTACCGTTGCTTGAAGTGTGGGGAAGTTTCACATATGACACTCTGAGACAAATTTGTAATCCAATGCTAACCAATGATGAATATCGATATTTCACTCTGAGTTCTGGAGCTATTATAATGTTTCCATCCTTAGGATTCTTTTATTTCGAAATTATTAAGAAAATTAAGTCCAGCAGAAAACGTGTTGACAAGATTCAGAGTGACAATTCTCAACGGAAAGAGAAAGAAAGACAACTGGTTCGATCAGTTTTTGTGATTTTTTGCCTATTGTGTCCTAAATATGCCATTTATTATGATCAACATTATAGATGCTAATACAAGCATTTGGATCCATGGCATTTCTCATTACTTGGCTTTGTCAAATTATTTTTTTTTTACTCACTGATTTATTCGTTTTTAAGCGAGAAAATAAGATCGGATCTACTGATTTTTCTCCAACGAATTTTTAAATCTAACGCATCTGACATTGAACACTTCAAAATCAGAAGACTGGAACAGCAAATCGAGTGTTCTGAAAAATAACCAAAAGTATACAATGTAATGCAATACTTAATCAAGTGGAAATTGTTTAGAGTACCGGTAAATAAGCAATAAAGCGAAATAGTGGAAGGTTTGTTTGAATGCAACTTATCGGGTATGAATACCCAAGGTTTTATTTCATAATACAATCGTTAAGAAGCATTTATTATATCATTTTCTACTTGTGATATGGAGAGAAATATTAAACATCAAGTGTCGTGGAGAGGAAGAGTTATTAAAACACAGCTTCATGAAAGGATGTCAGAGTTTAAATGTTATAAAAACATTGCATGATGGACATTCTTTCATTCAATAAGGTAGTTGCTTACGATATTGTGTTTTATGTAATACCCGCCTGTTCAAATATTATTGAGATCTAGATAAACCTTTCACTTTCTTCCTGGATGAAACATCACAACTCAAGATTTGTGTGAAATGTCATTTATTGAAAATGACAATGAATATTAAAAAAATACAATAAATGGGGAGATCCAAATACACATATTCTTTTACATAACCAAGTAAAGTTGTAAAATGATCTCCCCTGTTACATGTCAAAATAATGTACGAAATAACAGAAAAAAATTGTAAAACAATTATACATTAAAATCAAAACGTTGGCGTTCAAAAATAATAACAGAAGCCCCGATTTGTTTGAATGCAACTTATCAGGTATAAATATCTAAGGTTTTATTTAATAATACACTCAGTAAGTAGCATTTATTATATCATTTTCTTCTGATGGTATGGAGAGAAATGTATACAATCTTCAAGTGTCGTTGAGAGGAAGAGTTATTAAAACACAGCTTCGTGAAAAGATGTCAGAGTCTAAAAATTATAATAAAAAAACATTGGCTGATAGACATTTTATCATTCATTAAAGTAGCTGCTTACGAAATTGTGTATAATGATATTGATTTACTGTTCATTGTCACATAGGATTTTATTCATAAAATACATATTTATTTATTATTTACTAGTTCCTGATTAAATTGAATTTCAATTATTTTACGCAATGTAACTAATGAATGATGGATGAAATATATATATATAGATGTTTAGTACTATTTAAAAAATTAATAGCTATAGCTTGTGAGGTTATAATAGTAGTTGATATATCTTAATAGATGAAAAAGAAAATCAATATTGAATCTAAATCTCACTTTTCAATTTTTTGTTCAGGAAAAAATTAGTTTTCTCATTTCTTAATTAAAATCGCACTTTTTGAAATGTGTAATCCAACAAAAGCTTTCCATATATTTTTCTAATGCAATTCTATATGATTTTTACACCCCTCCTCCCCCCCCCCCATAATGAATGATGGATGAAATATATATATATAGATGTTTAGTACTATTTAAAAAATTAATAGCTATAGCTTGTGAGGTTATAATAGTAGTTGATATATCTTAATAGATGAAAAAGAAAATCAATATTGAATCTAAATCTCACTTTTCAATTTTTTGTTCAGGAAAAAATTAGTTTTCTCATTTCTTAATTAAAATCGCACTTTTTGAAATGTGTAATCCAACAAAAGCTTTCCATATATTTTTCTAATGCAATTCTATATGATTTTTACACCCCTCCCCCCCCCCCCCCCCACCTGCCTTGCAAATTCTCAGCTTGTCTCATCATCTTGATTTAATACCTTTAGAATAACGTCAAATCATTATAACGTGATAAGTTTATTTGTTTAAAATTTTATGAATATGTCCATTAAATTGTTAAATATACTCAGACAAGTCATTGGGAGTCAATTTCACAACCTCAGCAATACGAAAATATTCATTTATTAGTTATGAACTGAATCGCAAGAGAGCAGCAGTTTTGTTGAACATTTATATTTTAATTTTTGTCTATTGAAACACTTCAACCTTACAAACTGTAAACATACCAATCATTTTAAATTTAAGATACTAGAGCCTCAACCATGGAATCATTAACTTGAAAGGTCTTATGCGTGTGTACACTTATTAACATATGAACTTATTAAACGAGACTGCTGATATTCTTGTTGTGGCAACTTGTCGATCGATGGCTCGTTTCGAACGAGACACGCTGCGCTAAAGTGCGATAGTCTGACATGCTAAAGTCCCATGGTGTGGAGAAACAATCGACGTTTATGACGTCACAATAATTCGACGTTTTTTTTCGACAATTTTTGACGCCGTTTTCATGCATCTAAATACCATTATTTTTCGAATTTATCCTTGCATACGTTTTTATTTATTTTGCGTATTGCTTACATGTTTCAGAGATATTAGTATTTGTCCTCGCTCACTACTCAGCTGATTAATTTTGATAGAGGGTTAGCCCTCGCACATTAGTTGAGTATTAGGGTTAGTGTCGCACCCATCCAAGATATCTAGATATCTATATAGTTTTTAGGCCTATACATTTATGGTGCGATAAGGGATAGATTTGCACCTATACGAGAGGTAGGGTTAGTTTTCGCATAGTGATAATTATTAATACTTCTTTAAAACCTTGGCATGATGCGGCGTTATAGTTTGGCGCATTAGTACTATGACGTCATACAAGTTATTTGTTTTCAGCACCATAGGGCTTTCGCGTGTCAAACCATCTGGGTTTGGCGTGACCATCGGACTTTGGAGTCCCATTGCACTTTGGAGTCCTACATATACTGTAAACCAACTTTTATTCGCAACGACTTTATTTCGCGATTTACTAGGGGTAAACTAGTTAACGACGATTAATTTTCGCAATCAAGCCTATTTTTGGATATGTTTCTAATAGACACAGATACTTTAAGGATCAGTTCGCGGCGAGAAATATTTGCGATGACGAAGATCACGCGAACCTCGCGAAGATTTCTCGTAGCGAATAAAAGTTGGTTTACAGTATAATTAATGTCCTTAACATGCACATTAACGTTTAACAGTGTAATGATTTAAACAATCGTAAATAATGTTATGTATTTCATATTTCGTCTTTAATAATTGTTGAATAAAAAACAAAAAAAGGAACTCTTTTGTTTCTTAACTTAACTTCATAGTACGAAAACACAAAGCCTATATATACACACTTCTAAAGGACATTTTTAATGAAACAGAAATTATGAATAGTCACAAGTGTTCCTCGAACTACATTCAAGGTCAAAATAATCATTCCATATTTAACAGATAAAAAAAATCATACCTACAGTACATATTTTAGGTTATAATAATTCTTTTGATATATCTTATCAATCAAAAACACTCTTAACATGTTATGAAGAACAGAAAAGGACTATCTTCAAAAAGGAAATAAAACTTTTGCTCTGTACTTTGCAATAAATTGTCAGTTATACTTGATAAATATCGTAAATTTGATTAGATTAAATTAGATGAGAATTTTCTAAACTTGTCAATATTAAGTGTGCTACAGTCTTTAGATGAAAGCATCGACTAAAAGCTAAAATTGTGATTCAGTTTACGATTCTGAGGTACAAAAAGTAGGTTGGAAAAGGGAAAAAATATGACATTTTAAACAATAGTTTATTAAATATTATCTCTGTCTTATTGTTAACTGACCTTACACCAAGCTCTGACCCAGAACGGGGAAAACCCGTCCTTGATGTGGTGATGGAACTAGCTGCATGTCTTATCTTCTCTGTGATGGAACCCTGCATGTGGGTCTAGAGCAATGTCTCGGGGGTAGAAAGTTCTTATATCCTCTGGTAAAAGTAAAGCTGATCAAGGGGGAAAATGAAATGCTGTTGTTTCAATAGATGTGTATAACATATCTATATTCAATTTAAAAGAAAGTATAACATTAATCATTCACTATAACTAAAATTTAATCATTTAAATTTTCAAAAAGTGAAAAGTCAAACATCAGAAATCAGCAATACTTCTCTAAAAATATAAATAAATATTACAAAATCAATTCATAGAATTATTTGAGAACATGTTAGTCATATAAAAAATTTGAAAGTTTTCGTCAATATGTTAATAATGTGTGCAAAATTTGTTTTGATTTTTGCAGGACTTTAGAGAGGAAGACTTTAACGTTATTTCTTTTTGAATGCTTATTTGAAAAATTACTTTTTCAACGTTAACATGTTCATTGGGCTAAGATTTTGATCTTTCGTCAGCATAAAATTGTAGCATTGAACAATAGTAAGAAGGAGTTTTTAAAATAAAAGAGCAGAATTAATGAATCACCCGTCTTGTGATATTAAAGGGGAAAAACAATCCTTCTTTTTTTCATGGAATTCATATTTCATGTAACCCAGAAGATGTATTATTAAACATACGAGTTAATCTTATTTCAATTCTTAAAGAACTGTAAATATAAAATAATACAGTATTTTTGTCTATCTACATGTAATTGTAGAATAAGTCATAGTGGAAAAATAGGATACTCCTGAAAGACTTCAAATCCAATATATTCTAATGAACAATTTGAAATCTATTTTCATAGTATTACCACCTTTCCTGTTTAGAAAAAACATTAAAAGGGTTGCATACCTTATTAAAAAATCATTGAACTTAGGGACATTATTTTTAGAATTGAATTCGATTCATTTGGTGACCTTGAGGTTTCCACGGGATAGGATTAAAAAAACAAATAATTTTGCACTTTTATAAGGGCTTTTACTTATTACATTCAGGATACTTAGGAATTGCATTAAAATGTTTTTTACATTGGATCTTTTTCTAAACATTCTCTACCATCAAAAATTATTTTTCCTTTAATTTGTCGATATTTATCCCCACTCTAGCAATAATGTTTTGTTGCAAAATTGACAAAAATGTATAGTGGATCGAGAAAAAATATTGATACTCTTCAGTTTTACAGATGAGCAAAAATAAAAAGAAACAGACAGGGTACTTATACATGTATTCAGAAACAAAGAATGAAGAGATGGTATGCTTATAGCTCAAGTAAGCTAGGAATTGAGCGGTTAAGTAATGTGTTCAATTTATGCTTACGTCGAATTGTTTTGCTTATATCAGATTGTTATGCTTACATCAGATTATCATGCTTACCATCAGATTGTTATGCTTACATCAGATTGTAATACTTGCATCAAATTGTTATGCTTACATCAAATTGTTATGGTTATATCAGATTATCATGTTTACATCAAATTATCATGATAACATAAAATTGTTATGCTTACATCGGATTGTTATTCTTAAATCAGATTATCATGATTACATCAGATTGTTATGCTTACATTAGATTATCATGCTTACATCAGATTATCATGCTTACATCATATTGTTATGCTTACATAAGATTATCATGCTTACATCAGATTATCATGCTAACATCGAATTGTTATGCTTACATCAGATTGTTATGCTTACATCGGATTGTTATGCTTACATCGGATTGTTATGCTCACATCGGATTGTTATGCTTACATCAGATTATCATGCTAACATCAGATTATCATGCTTACATTACATTGTTATGCTTACATCAGATTATCATGCTTACATCAGATTGTTTTGCTTACATCGGATAGTTATGCTTACATTGGATTGTTATGCTCACATCGGATTGTTTTGCTTACATCAGATTATCATGCTAACATCAGATTATCCTGCTTACATCAGATTGTTATGCTTACATCAGTTTTTTATGCTTACATTGGATTGTTATGCTTACATTCGATTCGTATGCATACATCGGATTATTGATATAATGACTCCCTAGCTTTCTTAAGAGAAAAAAAAAAACTGGAAATACTCAAGGTATTAAATATCATGGTGTCGACTTGAAGAGATACATTTCCAGTCCGATAAACCACTGAATGTGCTTTTGATTTACAAAAATAATTTTTAGCAGAAAATCAATTTTATTCGCATGTAAATGTTCATGTTCAAACCCGATTTATAGATTTATTGTACATTCTGATGAAGATATTTACCTGGGTGCTTTTTCTCTGTACATAATTTCATGCTTCCAACAGTACGTGTTCTGGAAATAAATAAAATATATGGAGTTAACAACCATTATTCAAGCTCAAAGTCCATATACAATATAAAAAAGGAGCAGAGCAAAGAAAGACCCCCAAAACATCAGAGGTGAGGTGGGATCAGGTACAATGGTGGAATAAGCAACCCCTGCCGACAGGTCACACCAGCTGTATGCTCCTTGTAATAATCGGGAAATAACAGGAACATTAACATTCAATTCAGCGTGTCAATAATGGCCTAACAATAAGTATTAAAATTGTCAGTCTGCATTTGACTCAATGATAAATTGTTTTACTGACATGATCTTTGTATCGGCAATAAAACTTACGAAATGAAGCATTTAAACGAGGCTGCTGATATTCTTGTTTCAGCAACTTGTTTGTCAATACTGTAGAAGTACTTTTTTCCGCGTGGTATTAATTTACGCTATGTACGCGGTCACAAATTTTCCGCGGAAATTTGTCCAAGCGTACTTTATATAAATGTAAGGCATATAGTGACAGTCTAAGAAATCCGCGTAATTTTCTACCCGTGGATTAAACAGAAATTTAGATTCCGCGGAATTATTACCCCGTGAAAAAAAGTACGTCTACAGTAATTTACTTCGCTTTAGAAATTGTACATGCATAGAGCATGTTCTTGCTGATCGAATCAACCGAGATATATAAACTCCGTATGCCGGTGTTGAAGGTATAATGCTGCAGTAATAAGGAAAAGTTTAAGTCATCACATTTATCATAAAACCTGGTTGTTTGATTGCCATAATCATCGTCTTTTTTAAGAAATCAAATTTCAGAAGTTTTCAGTATTTTAGCAAAGAAATCCTTTATTGATTTGAATTTGCCGTTGTCATTTGAAAAGATTATGTTCATGCTATATTTCAACAATATGCTGTACATTTATTTTTCTTCCGTATAGTAGATCAACATCGACTCCTTTACTCTTTTCTTTTCAGTCATATCCAAAATATTATCAAAATCTTAAGAGTGTAGCGGTGGACTGACTAAACATGAAATATCCATCTTCTTTTTATACTTCTCATATGTTAATTTCTGAGGTTTGGGGGAAAATTTAGAATAAACCCTTCTATTCTCGAATTTGATATTCAAATGGAAACTTAGGACTGGTCCTTTAGTAAATCCTTTATAATCAACGTTTATTCTGAATTATTTCCTAAAAAAACTTTCGTTAAAGATAAAAACAATTTATAACAATAGAGGGAAAATATTGACATTGATGGATCATATCTTAAAAAATCAATGTCAAAGAAGATGCCCAACCTAGCTGTGTTTTTACATTAAAGCAAGAGACAGATGGAATGATCCCTATTTAACACTACACTGAAATGGATGTAACTATGCATAGAACAACTCTTATAACTCTGTCTGTAACTGGCACTATTGCTAACATATTATTTATAACTGTGATTTTAAAGGGAAAACTTCATCGTCGAAGAGAATTTTTATTTCCATTGAATACATTTATTGGGAACTTATTGACATGTTCTGTTGCTCTACCAGTGTATGGTTTGCAATCGTTCTTCCAAGTCTTGCAAAACAATACTGCATGTTCGATTTGTGGATTCATAATTTTTAGTTTGTGTACAGTATCAGTTATGAATATTGTCTTGATATCATTTAACAGTTATATTCTTATTGTGAAATTTACACATTATGAAACGATTTACTCTGTCAGAAACATACGAATTATCCTTGTCGTATCCTGGCTTCTCTATCCCACCTTGTACACTCTACCTCTGCTTGAAGTGTAGGGAAGTTTCATTTTTGACCCTCTGAGACAAATTTGTAATCCAATGCTAACCAACGATGAATATCGATATTTCACTCTGAGTTCTGCAGCTATCATAATGTTTCCCTCCTTAGCATTCTTCTATTTCGAAATTATCAAGAAGATAAAGTCCAGCAGAAAACGTGTACATAACATGCAAAGTGAAAATTCTCAACGGAAAGAAAAAGAAAGACAACTGGTTTGGTCAGTTTTTGTGATTTTCTCTCTCTATTGTGTCCTAAATTTGCCATTTCTTTTGATTAACATTGTAGATTCTAATATGGAAAAAATAACCATTAGTATCCATGGCATTTTTGTTCTCTTGGCTATGTCAAATCCTTTGTTTTACTCACTGTTTTATTCGATTTTGAACAAGCAAATAAAATCGGAGATACTGATTTTTCTCCGACGGATTTTTAAATCCAACGCATCTGACACTTGAACAATACTAAATCATGAGAAAGGAACAGCAAAGCGAGTGTTCTGAAAAATAAGCAAAATCATTCAATATAATAGTGCAAAAAAATACAATGGAAGTTGTTTAGTGTAAATACGCTTTAAAGTGAAACAGTGGAAGGTTTGTTTGAATGCACCTTATAAGGAATGAATGTCCGGGATTTATTAGATACGTAATACACTCGATAAGTAGCATTTATTTTATTATTTCCCTGTTTAATGTTATTAAAACGTGCTTATGGACATTTTATCATTACAATAAAATTTCCGAAATTGTGTATATATAGATTTACTGTTATGTGTCTCAAAGGATTTTATTATATTAAATTTATTAATAATAATTGATAGTTTACTAATAAAGTTCCTTATCAATTTGTTTATTTTGCATTATTTTTCGCAAAGAAGCTGATTGATGATGGATGAAATACTAGTTGTACATGTAGATGTCTAGTACTATTTGAAAATTACTAGGTTGAAAGGTGATAGTTGATATATTTTAATGAGAAAAAGAATTTGAATCTATATCTGATTTTTCAATATTTTGTTTAGGATGAAAAGTATTCTCAATTTTGAATTGGAATCTTATTTATTTTAGAAATGTGTAATCTAACAAAAATTTTCTAAGGATTTGCTAAATTAGCATTTAATGCAATTCAATAAGATATTCAGCCCCCCCCCCCCCCCCC
>PRKT01000039.1:789110-807604 GCA_003671525.1 Saccostrea glomerata | reverse complement strand
ATTTGCCTATATTTGAAAAGAGATGGGGTGTTTTTTCCTCATTGTTTTCTAATGGTTAAAATTGTACTTGTACATGCTTATAATAATTATGTACTTGTTTAAAATCACTATGCTATCCGTTTTTTGTTTGTTATCTGTTGATACATACACATAATGTATGAATGTGGTGTGAAAGGATTTGTTAGTTGTCTTTTTGTCTTTTTTTTTCATTAAAAAATTGTCCTGGTCGAATTTATAGTGTTCATATTAAAAGTAGTTCACTTACAAATAATATTGCCATGTAACATGTCCATATACATGTATATACATCCCGATAAAGTGAATAGTCATTTGATTAGCATTATCATACCCATATATCAAAGAGATGTTAATGTCATTTCTTGGAAATATTTTTCATCTTAAAAGTATGAATACAATCATAAGATTTCATAATTTCTTTTTTATATTCTATGTATATGTACTATGCACTATAATGTCTTTAAATTCCTCTGTTTGTCAGTTTGGTGAATCCAGGGCTCCCAAACCTTGGCGCCATTCATGTAATCATATACTGCTGGGGCAATAAAAAAAATGAGAAAAAAAAATATTTTATAAAAAAAAAAAAAAATTAATGTGCTTTTACGTAACTTCGATTTTTTTTTATATCCTTCGGAACATGAAACAGACTCGGACAAGCCATTGTGAGTTATCTGAGTTTATCACACAACCTTAGCAATACGAAAAAATATCTATTTTTTAGTTGTGAATTAAAGTGCAAGAAAGCAACAGTTGTGTGACTGTGCAATAATGAATATTTATATATTTTTTAAATTTTTATCTATTAAAACACTTAAGCGTTATACCTGTAAACATATTTATTAACATAATCCATGATTTTAGAGCCTCGAATATTGAAGCATTAAACTGCAAAGTCTTATGCGTGTATACGTAGCTTCTTTTTCCACACTTGTATCAGATGCAGTGTATTTGTAAAAATTATTGTTGGCAAATCGGACAAATTTTCGTAACCGGTTACTTGCTTAATCTTCCGATCGAGTACCCGGTTACAGTACTCGGATGATTTTTCGTAAAAATTGTAATGCACAAATATATTGTGTATGAACATTATTCACAATATAATGCACATATACGATAGGGAATACGATATCGTCAAAGGATTTAGATTTCAGATTAAAGAAAATAAGGCACACACGAGGAAGACAAATATATATACAGTCTTTAATCACGATTTTACGATTATAATTATGGCTTTCGTTGTTTCCTTTTCAAAATACATCACAATCAAGGAGAATAATTATTTTTACATACTTTGTAATTACTAGTTCATTAGAGGAGTGCATGTTCATGGTGTTAATGTTTAATAACATTCATTTTCTGTGTATTTACTACGTAAAATATATTCTAAGCTAGGTTAACCGCTTAACCGGGTACTCGTTGAAAACAAAAGTAAAAATCTCAGATAGGCAAGCTTGTTCTCTATGTTTTCCGAAGAGAAAAGTATCTAAAATATGGTGAAATTCCATCAGAATTCAGGAAATTCGGGAGAACGTCCTACTTCTGCACCCTATAGTGTCAATGTAAGCTTTGAATCCAAATAAGTGCTGGTTTTAAAGCAGACATTATTTTGAGTTCTTAGCTACAAACTATCAAAATTTTACCAGTGTTCTGATTTTTAAATCAATTAAGGGGCCAAATTCGGCCGCTACCCTACCTTGTCCTTTATTTGCTTATACAAGGTTATTGTATCGATCATTGAAAATTTTAACGACAAAATTTTGAGTTTAAACAAGACTGCCGATATTCTTTTTTCGGCAACTTCTTTGTCAATAATGTACTTTGTTTAAAAAAAATTACACAGAGCAGGGTTTATACCTCTCATCTGAAAGATATAAACCTCGTATGCAGGTGATGAAAGTATATTGTTGCATTAGAAAGGGAAGCTTACAATTGAAAAGTTATAATAGCCATCTCTCTTGTCAAAACGCTTGAATGTTAGATTACCATTAAAGTCTTTTTCAAGTAAAATATCTAAATATGTAACAGATGTGTCAGACTCTAGATCTGTGATATCCTTTTTTCAAGCTCAGTGGGATACTATGGTTTAATAATCGTTCAGCACCAATTTTCGCGGATTTTTGTTGTTGAGCAGATCCACAAATTTAAATGTTCATTGAATTAATAAATTTGTTATTCATTTGTATAGGCAGTGCTTTTGTTCACGAAATAACATATCCTCGAAAACATCTGTTTACAAAATCCAAGAAAATTTATGCCAACGAAAATTAATGAAACCACAGTATATCATATTGACATTAGAATTGAAATAGCTATTGAAAAATGAAATTACGCCATTGATATATCTAAATGTTGAGAGGAAGGCCACAGCAAGTATTTTCTTCTTTTCATGTAAAAGATTTTGGACAAATTCTGCTTCAAATGAATAAAAAATAGGAACATTTCATTGTTAATCTGTAAAACAAAAAAAAAAAGGTTAAAAATCTTCATATGTGGTAAGATTGATTACATTATGCTTTCAATACTGAAGATTTTGTTGATTTCACCAAAATAGTTTTAAAATTTTAAATGTGTCAAATTGGGAGTGATATTGTTTATTGAGCGATATTGAAAGTAATTCTTTTTATGTATTATTGTTGGTTTGAAATATATGGAGATAACAAACAGTATTCAAGCTCAAACATCCATTAAACATTACAAAATAGGGGCAGAGAAAACACGGACCTCACGGACGTCAGAGACAGGATCATTATTGTTACAGTTTGCTGAGGAATTGATCTGGCTTCATTTTACACGGGGTTGTATATTTTTCCAGTCTTTTTTTAAAGACAGAGATACTTATAATTGAAAACATAACCACCTCTGTGTTGATGCAAATTTTAAATTGGCATTGATTAAGCAACAGATGCCTGATAAATGTACATAAATCGTATTTTTCAACAAATACTTTTTCAATTGATGTCGATGTTTTTGAGTGCGAGATCTTAACAAAAAAGTTAATTGTTGAATTTCAGCGGCAGCAATCAAAGAGCAGAAATTAATTTACTAACAAAATCGGTGTATTTTTTCAAAATTCAAAAGTTGAGGTAAATTGATTATCTTTTAGGTCCTATTTTTGCATATCCGTACTTAGTATTTACTTTGATTCCATTCTTCACACCAATGATATCTATTGTCTAGTACCTAGTTGAAAAGGTCATGCGCACGTGCATTATGCTCATATTTTAATAACTTTAAATTGCTTTGATAAGATCAATTAATTTCGGTAATTATTTTGTACAATGTTGTATGGGTAGTATATATGCATTGTAAAATAGAAAGTATAAAACATCATCTCAATATTATATAATTTATACTTTTAATCTGATTTTAACAGACAGAATTTAGGATACTTCATATCAAAATTTTGACTGTCCTATTATAAACTAAGAGTCATCATATTACCTGTTCAGAGTATTTTCAATATTTTATTTAAACTTGCATGGCTTGAGCAAGAAATCGAACTGTATACATTGATATTTTTTGTGTGATATAAGTGCAATGTACAAATATTCTATGTAGAAATTCTTGGTGTTTTCGTACTGAGAGTAATTAAAATTCTTTTCATAAAAAAAGAAAACAGCAAAGAAAGTATTTGAAATCTTCAGTTATGATGAAAATTATATTTCGTGAGTATATATAAATATGAATTAAATGTACTGTTAAATGGTACATAAGAGAAGAAGAAAAACTTGCATAATGAAGAAAACGCTATCTGACTTTAATTATTTTTTTATCCTTTGAAGACAACCATAAGGATTATAAGATTCAGGATTTTAGCGATAGTTATAGATTTCCTTAGCGGATTATTGTACGATCTCATTAGACCTTTACATCTTCAGCTCTGCCTATGTAAAACATTTATCTCACTGTTAATTATACATTTACCGATTTTCACCGACTACTAATTACATATAAAATATCAATATTATACTTTGTATGAGGGTATCCATCTTTTCCCTCGTTTATGAAAGAAACAAGATCAAAAGATTCAAGACATAGAAAAATATATACTTAGAAGATAATATTCATAATGACCATACTCTGTCTGAGTTGTTTAAAAATGTTAAATTAAAATTTAAATCTTATTACTAAAAGTGCGGATCTGATAATCTTTTGACTAATCTTTGAATAAAATCAAACCTATTTCAAATTAATGAAATAATAATTATGTGAATTAGCATTGAAAATGTCAGTAAATCGATAAGAATCGATAAGAATTTAAATTATGAGGTTATAATGTACTTTTTTTCTAATGCCACTCAGATAACGAAAGGGAAAACCATCAATTATGAAATAATCTAGCTTATTCGTGTATATTAGCTTTATGTCTTTCTTCTGTTTATAATGTTTTATCGTTAATAAATTCATAAAAAAATACTTTATATTCCTTAGTTCTCCTTCCAATGACTGAACTAATTTTTTTGTTGAAGCAAGTAAGAACAAACAATATCAATACAAGTGAAGAGTATCATTTACTGAATTTAAAAAAAATGACGAAAAAGTAGTAAAACATAGTTAACAATACAAGAGTAATGAGGGTCAGAAATACAGAGAATTACAAAACGTATATATCTTAGGCAAAATATTGCACAATCGTAGTTCCTGCACCATAATAACATTGTAACATTACAGTGTGTACATAGAAAAGGGTTGTCAATCAGGCTGGATTAAAGATAAATTTGATGTGTCTAAAAAGTTATGAAATTTGCTTTTACATGAACTGTGTAGATGAATATAAATTATGAAATAATATGGAACAAACTAAATTTTACATAATGAAATTGGCGTATATCTAAGTTTTATGCAGAAAAGCCTTAAAATGTCTATTTACCTTTAGAAAATAGTGTCTGCCACCGTCGCTCACATCAATATTGGATATATTGTGTGAAATGCTTTGTAAATTCAAATATTTCGAAAAATTTTTGGATGATGAATGCATTGTTTCTTTTCTGAAAGAAAATTCTACTGCAAATTGTTGTCTTCTGCAACTCTAAAAGAAGATACGGAAAAAGCACATGTTCCTGGCGTCACAATTAGCATTCAGGAGGTCATATTCGAAAAACTATCTATATGTTTTTACTGCATAAAACTTCTATAACTCAGAAAGGTAGTTTCTTACATCACTTATATTTTTTTAAAGTTACAGGGCCAGATTTGTATTGAAACCATACCTAGTTCTTTTCAAATATGGAAAAACTATGACAAGGTTATCATAGAGTTGTCTTAATTTAGTTAACTCTTCATAAACATAAAACAATTTAAAAAACATACACAAAAATGGCATAAACTGCTGATTGCTATTAAAAGGGGCGGATGAGACCTTCCAAAAACTGCAACAAACTTTTTGAGAAGTTTTTAAAGGTATGTTGGCGCAAGATAAAAATCCTATCACATGTAACGTACCCATGATCCTCGTTTCTTTTTATTCTTTTCATAAAATGAAAAACATTCAATACAAATTTACGTCAATCAAATAAGAAAACAGTGCAAAATTAAAAAAAAAATCATGCAGATGTCTTCGGAGATCTAGATATATGAGAAATATGCAATTTTAAAGAATTCTCTGAATCAAGTTGCAGCAAATGGTCTCTGCTGACTTCTCTTAAAAAAAAAACAAAACAAAAAAACAGTTCCTTCTCTAACATGTTATTTTAATTCAATAAATTGATTGTCAAAGTTATGTAAAGGATGGAAAAGAAACAAATATTTAATAATTTGCAATTAAACACATGTTTAGAAAGAACGTTTTCATAGTCTTTATTTCATTTTGCACAGCGTGGTGCAGTGGTGAAAGCGTCTGCTCTAAAGTCGCGAAGTAAGGAGTTGATCCTTACGTCGCGAGTTCGAATCCCACTGAGGGACGTAGAGACCGGTCCTTCGGATAATGCCATATAAACCGAGGTCCCGTGTTGCAGTGTGTGCTAGCACGAAAAAGATTTCTCCAAGCTTAATGGTCCTGAGTGCCGAGTATAGGACAAAATTGCTGGTCTCCACCGGCTAGCGGTAGCGTCTCCATATAAGTGAAAAATTCTCGAGAGCGACGTTAAACAATAAACAATCAATCAATCATTCTGCAAAAGTCAGTGTCTTTTTGCTTTATCTATTTGGGGTTGTTTGCCTCATGATTCTGTAATGATGTTGTTTCATTTCTTTTTGATTTGAAAATTCTATAGAGTATTGAAAATAAATCTGATTTAACTGCTTGTTAATAAGGGAATAAATAAGTGTGTTAACTGAATAATTAAAAAAACCGATGTAGAGACAAAACCCATGTATCCATAAACTTAATTTTTCCATTCGAGGATCTACAATTGTGGCCGCAATAAATGGAGTGTTGAGGGCGCACCAGACAGCAATAACCACTAACGCTGACCAAACCAGTTGTCTTTCTTTCTTTTTTCGTTGAGAATTATCTCTCTGCATTTGCATATTGTAAACACGTTTGTTACTGGACATTATTTTCCTGATTATATTAAAATAAAAAAAAGATAGTGAGGGCAAAATAACAACTGCTACAGAAACCAGGATAAAATAACGAAATCCGACATTAGTAAGTAATGGATTACACATCAATCTCCGTGGATCATATACAAAATTTCCCCACACTTCACTCAGAGGTAGAGAATAGAAAGCTGGATAAATAAGCCAGGAAACTGACAGGATTATCCGAGTGTTTCGTCTAGTGTAGATCGTTTCAAAATGTGTGTAGCGCACAATAAGAAAATAATGGTTTAATGAAATCAACACTATATTCATAACGGATACTGTACACAAACTAAAGAGAATAAATCCACAAAAAGAACAAACAGTGTCATTTTGCGAGATTGGAGAAAACGATTGCAGGACATAGACGGGTAATCCCACGGCAGTTGACAACAGGTTCCCAATAAATAAATTCAACTGGAATGTAAATGCCCTTTGTCGATGGTGTTCTCCTTTGATAATTGCTATCAAACATAAGGTGTTAACAATGGTGCCCACTATAGATATTGCAATAAGTATT
The DNA here is from genome assembly GCA_003671525.1 of Saccostrea glomerata. NCBI lineage: Eukaryota > Metazoa > Mollusca > Bivalvia > Ostreida > Ostreidae > Saccostrea > Saccostrea glomerata. The sequence goes on along the minus strand of PRKT01000039.1, from coordinate 800,544 downwards.
GTTCTATGCGAAGTTACATCCATATTTTTTTTTTAAATTGCTCAAAAGCAATACTCCAAACTGTAAGTATAGAAATGCTTATCCTTCCACAGGAAAACACAAATGTGGAACTTATTAAGATATTATTGATGTTTTAAACAGGTTCATTTTCAGACCTTCTAGTGATGAGATGAAATGTTCCTTTGGTATTCATCAAACTATAATATTCAAAGAATTCTAATTGCTGTAGCTTTCCTGAAATAAAGCAAGGTTGACAATCGATCAAGGACATTTTTCTTAGAAGTAGGAGAAAAGCTATAGAGGACTTTTGTATTGACTTTCCTGTGAAGGGATGATAAAAGAAAACAATTATATTAACCTTAATTTCCCGCAATTCAATATCAATTGATAAAATATATCCATTGCTTTTGTTACAATGCGAATTCAAACATGATAAAGTATGTCTTTATAATGCCTAAAGGGTAATATAAGTTCCATCTGATCCTGTCCGTCCGTCTGTCTATTCTTACATCAGTCTGTCAGTCTCTTTCCCTCAGTCAGTCAGTCTCATTTGATTTTCGCACTTTTACCCAAACGCTTGCAGATTTTGAGAAAATATTTGGTGTGTGAGTGTATCTGGATGAGTAACAGATCAAGTTTGCATTTTGTTCCGCTTCGTTGATTTTTTGACGGAATTAGGGCTATTTCAATTTTTCATAATAGGGTTTGAGATTAAAATGAGATGTTTAAAATCATTTACTTTTAACTTGCTGGGTAGCTTTATAGTGACAAACTCGATAGAATGTTCTATCGTTAAATTGATTTATGTCCTGGGACGTTTTTAAACGATAGAATGCGTTCTATAGGCATGGATGCAAATTAATGTACGAAATGAAAATAACGGGAGATAATTCACCGCAGTGTTAGTTCCGAATGTCAACATGGTTTGTAAATTTGAAGTGAGAAAAAAAAGCTGAGAAAATGAGTTGAAAATCGTCTCTTAGGGGATAATTATATTACGTCAAAAGCAATCACTAATCTCTAAAAGATTTGTTTTAATTTATTTGTTAATTATTTTCAATGCAAACCCTTTTGTGTTTTTAATAAATTGTTTTGGTGCGATTCTCATTCTGCATTTTTGAAAGATGAGTAAAAGAGAGGCATTCTAACTGTGGTGAGGGCTTGTCCTGAGACACGGTTAGATTATTCTAACTAAGTGACAAACCATAGATCATGTTGGATTTAAAAAAAATTGTTTTAACCATGTCAAAGGAGCTGTTTGAATTAATTTCAAAGCATAAATGTATTTTAATGGCATTCAAACACGTCTTCTGATATCCGGTATTTCAATCATAAACAAGTATTTACCTAAATATTCACATTTTGGGGGCACTTTTTAATGCAGGGTATTATAAAATGACATTCTAAAGAGAATAGGGGATCTCGACAGGAGATATGTATTGTTAATGCAATGCTCTTAGAATGCTTGTTATCCATGACTTCATAACAAATAAGGGGCAAGGTAATAGCACCTGGTGTTAAAATAAGTTTTTTAATTGTTTAATCAAAGAACATTTCAATTCAGAGAAAATCCATGAAATCGTGCGTTCTCTTAAAGAACTTTACATGTGCGGAAAATTAAAACATAGAAACCGGAAGATTACTCTTTGGTCAAGTAACATTCTTGTAAATGATCTTGAAATTAAAAAAAAAGGGTTATGAATTCTAAGTATAATTTATGTTCTGTGTATTCAATAGCAAAACGGGCCAACCCTTAACAAATGACAAATGCTGGGCTCAGAAAACACAACTAATCTGCAAAAAATTCTATTTTCATACTGTTGAGAGAACGGACATACAATGGTAGAGTAAAAATGTTATACTGTAGCCATCATTTTTCTGATTTACTTAACAATAAGTTCGACGATTCAGGTAAGATAATATAACAAAGAATTAGAAGAACTGCTATAGACGTAACTTGATGATATTTAACATGCTCATCATCTATTTTAACTTGAAATCTGCAGATCGATGAATTTTATTCCTCAAAAAATATTTTAGTTGTAACGGTAGTAAAATCATGACAATGTCACAAAGCGTGATTAAGAATTCATACTAACATGAACATTTCTAATTATTTATTGCACTGATGGTGCGCAATTCTAAATTTTGCAATATGTAAGTCATCTTATCAAAGATAATGTGATTGGCAGCAGGTTAAAAACGGAGAATCATTAAAACATATTGCCCTCTAAAAGTACAAAACCTTACGTCGAGCAATTACCAATAAATCAGTGAATGTTTGTTCAAAATTCTGAAAAATTCCAAAGTTTCGCTTTTAAAGCAAAAAGCAAACTGGCCCCGGGATCATGAAACAGACTTAGACTTAAATTTCAATTATCTATAAAATCTTTAAAACTTGTTAAAGGAAACTCATAATTTGCATACAACAGCAGACTGATGATACAAAATCGGATGGCATTTTCATTTTGGGCTGCTTGACCTCTAAAAAAATTCAGCATCTAAGGCATTTTTTGACTTAAGCTTAAGATTCTTCATGATCCCGGCGCCTGGTAAAATCGTAAAAGAAAATCAATTTAAACTGTCATAGGTTTTTCTTTGTTTCTGATTTCGTCGAACAGCTATAATAATTCCTAACACCAGGCAAATAGCAGTTGTAAGGCCAACTGAGAGACCTGCAATGGCACCTTTAGACATTCCTGAATCATCATTTTCACTGACTACGTGATTATTGGAGAATTTCTTCATCAGGGCATGCATCTCTTTTGGTGCAGAATTCAAAGTTGTCCAAGTGGATTCATCTGGCTCTTTGCTATTCGTTTCGGGATTTATAAGTTGGATCCAGGATTCCGAATCATGGGAAATGATATAGTTTGCTCTCTCTGTTAAACTCTCTGCTGGGATGCCAATAAACGGTGGAAGTTGAACTGTAGGGAATTTTAGTTCCGACATTTGACCAGTCCTTACACAGAACTGTAGTTCACAGTTGTTGTCAATTGTGGCTAAGTGGTTACTGAAACCTTTAGGACAAGATTTTGTATATTTACTATCAACTAAAGGGTTACCATGTTGACAACTGAAGAAACCACCAAATGGCACGGCAGACTTGGCGCCAAGTTCATAATCATCACTGATGCAGACGTAGACATTAGAGGCAATCTTCATTGGAGTGTAGTACTGCGGACATGATTTTGACTGAGTTACGAAGTTACTTGTTCTGTCTGAGTAGAGGCCTCCAAACAGAAATCCGCTGTTTTCCTGAACGGATGTGTTTGGTTTTGCACGACACCAATATGATGTGTATGTTGCAGAGCCATAATAAGACTTATCATGACAACACTTGAAAAAGATCCAGCATTTATGACACCTGTGCTCGTGTTGAGCTTTATGTGTTTTTCCTTCATACAGAAGAACTGTGTCAAATCCTTCTGGACATCGAAAGTTCTGTGTTTGCGGATTTCTTACAGTAATGTTCAGTTTGTCACATAAGTTTTCATTATTCATCAAACCTCCTTGGAACTGACATGTTTGGTAAATTCCACCAAAGCTAAGGTTTGTAAGAGGTGCATGACAGGTACCGTCATCCAGATTTGAAATCTTGCTGAAGTTTGGCGCCTCTGGATCGGTGCATCCTGGGTACGTGTTGTGATGGAAGTATGACGAGATTGCACTTCGAACATTCTGAACGATTTCTTCAACTAGACTCTCAGACAGTTCTGGAAGTGAAGTTGTAGAGATCACGTAATCAAGAGGAAACCCATTTCTATCAACTGCAACCAAATCATTCCCAATTGTGGTTGTCCATTCACTAAGTGTGAAATTTTCAGGACTCATGGGTGGCCCGCCGTATGTTCTAATATCTGAGTTTTTTAAACTTTTCATGTATTTCTCGATGGCCGTTTTTGAGTGTGTGTATTGCGTTTTCATATTTACATTTCCGATTCCAAAGGAGACACTTGCTGCAAAACTTATCTTGACTTTATCAACCTCTGTGTCTGCAAGCAGCGAGGAGTCGACCTGATCCACTTTGACAACAGACGCTCCAGCATCCACACTTGTAAGTACGTGGGTGCCAAAATCTCTAACCAAGAGTTCACTTTCATATCTTGTCGACAGCTTTCGATTATGTTGAATATGATTGGCTATTTTCAGCAGACGTTTACGAAATGATCGATCAAGTTGTATGTCGGGAAGAACTTTAGCGTTATACCGGACGAATCGTGCTTGGACTTTTGTAGTAAATGATTTATCCTCAAGCTGATGCTTTTTAATATGTTGATATTCAGTGGACAAACTTGCAGCAATTTTGACTCCTGCGATACTAGCTGAACCACCGATATTTATAGAAAATGCCGTGTCTGACTTATATTGAGACCAGTGATCATATACCTTCGAGAAGATATTCAATTGACTTGTCTTGATAGGAATAGCTACGACACCGTCTGGAATAAGATACTTTCTGTCCTCGGTTGTTTTGCATTTTGAATAGTTAAAATTGACAACAACTCCTCGATTCTCATTTACAAGATTATCCCAACCTAATCCAGGCAGGACTTCAAACATAAAATTCCGATCTCCATTCTCGAGACTGCAAGCGCGTGGGTCACCAAAGCTGTAATTCTGCAAAGCTTCAGTAAAAAAGAACAAAACAGCCACAGCGCATAAAGTCAACATGTCTCTCTAAGTGCTGGATCAAGACTGTTAAGCCTTAGGAAGTGTCGGGATATACAAGGAAAGAATACGCTTTTGGTTTATCTTAGCCTCCCGGACGCAAGGAAGTCATTGGCGTGCTATTCTAGTGCTTGTTTTTCTTCCAATTGATATGAAAATGGAACTATCTTTATATTTCAGGTAATTACAGGACAGCTTGTTGACAACAAATATTTTTGTTGGTAACAGATAACGATGAGCTTAACAAATTATCGTTGCATTTGAAAAAAATATGCTTAGTGATTATTTCAATACCAAAGGAGTTCGCTTATCACTTGAAAATTTGGTAATTGAAAATTCGAACAAATGGGAGCAGTACTTTTACTATCAGTCCAATTGAAATGTTTTTGCATGCGATGAAATGTTGAGAAACTAATCCTTACAATCTTCCTTATCAAGTTTAAGGAAATTTGTTGATAATGAATCTGGATACCAAGAAATGTAGGAATTATTAAATTATTCTGAAATTCCTATTTTGTTTTTCCGTAACATTTGTCTACAAATTATTGGGTATTTTTTAAACAGAGAATCAATAAGTTTCCACTATTGATTTTCAGAGTTCGTTCTCTCTTCTCTGCAGGATCTTATTTTGGGAAAAAAGCAACTTTAGTTGCATATTTTAAATAACATTTATTTGATTCTTTATTCCTTTCATCGGACTTATCCATTTACCAAAATATGTCTTCTTAGAGATTTCTACTTAAATATATAAACATGTTCCTTTGAAACTTCAATTTAGTAAAGCTTTAATGCTGGTATCACTCTCCATGATTAGTGATGTTCAAATTCAAAAATAAAAAAAATGGATACAATCCCAAAGTGATCCCTAAAGCATTGAAAGGCTCTTGAAGGGGCTAAAGTAACCCCTTTATAAAAAAAAGATTAATCATTTCATAACCAGAGACAATCAAAGATGTAGATATTGTAGAACAAACAGGTATCCGTCCTTTAGATTTTTAAAGAAGTTAATTATTCATAATTTGTTTAATGGTTTATGGCATAATGACATAAATGTAATTTTTAGCAATACTATATAACTGCCATTTATACGACATGGATTTATGTCGCTAATTTAAGACCCAGCTGATCTTGAAAATACGAAATACACTTCTCTGTACATGTTAACTCCAAGGTTAACGTTAGATCACCTATAGTAACTCCTCATATAGGGTCATGATTCTAACAATCTTTAATCTACGCTACCAGAGGGTGTTTGGATATCAATATTACTAATCATATGACAGCTTTGATAGAGAAAATTTCAAAATATTTTCTTTGTATATATATAATACAAATAATTATATAATTGCTCCCTCCATTTAGAGAAGGTATTTTATGTGCACACTGAGATGCTTGCGTCTTAATTTTATCTCCCGCGGTCCTGCTTTTCTTGATTTTTTTTTCACTTATTAATCCTGTAAAACAATCCTACTGTGGGACCTACCCAGCGGACTTGATTTGGATTGGCCATTAAAATTGTCCCTTTTACTTCAGTCGTGACATTTTTTTATTTCCCCAATAAAATCCATTAGAAAGAAAATTGATATCTCCTCAGGTATAAAAATGTTCGAATAACTTTGTTGTTTACACAGGTTTATTTTAATTTAAGTACTGAAACACTTACTATCTTCACATTAATGTAAATATCAGTCTGTTTATTATACAGATAAGATGTATCAAAAGTTCTCATATGAAACGTTGTTTTTACGAAACAAGGAACTATAAATATGTCAACACTGGAACAAAATTAATTTTTTTTTCTTGTAGTTAGCGCATATACATGTGTATGAACAACAATGTTATTGACATTCATCGTTTTTATGACTAAATTAAACTTATTTGTTTTCTAAAAGAACATTATATTTTAAATTTGCTAGAAACAGACAAATCTAACAAAAAATAATTCATATAACAAAAGGAAAAGGTGAGATGTTCAAAAACATATGATACAGCACTTAACATACAAATATTTTCCAAGGGAAAATGAGGCTTAATTAAACAGCTAGTCTCGATGCATGAAGATAAATACCCATCTCAATATCTAACAGGACGCAGTACTTTATATGGAGCTCTTTTTGATGCTAAGGACAATAAATCTACTTTGTTAGATTTATATTCGAGTCTATTAGATATATTCTCGGATGTACAAAATAAAAAAAAAACAAAAACAAAAGGCTATTTTTATATTCAAAACATAGGTAATCAAAGATTACGAAGTTCACCTAGACGAATGTTATCAGTTCAAGTAATGCAAATCCCACATCATATTTTCTTAACAGTAAGCATATATCCTGAAAACAATATTCAAGCAAGTTCAGTTTGAATGGGTCTTAAAGTTCATTGGGATTAATCTGTTCCAAAAACTTTAACCTGGTTACTCGTTTGGAAAATGAAGGTCAGATCCCGCATCTGAAGCAAGTTTCGATTGTCCACCCTTAGACGAATCATCCATGCAAGTTTTGTACGAATAGGGCTTAAAGTTTATTAATATAACCTAGTCACTCATCAGGAAAATGTAGGTCAGATCCAGCATCCCATTCAAGTCTGGTAGTGTCCATCCCTAGATGCATCTCCCATATCAGTTTGGCCCGGTAGTTCTTATAGGTACTTGGGAATGGACCTGCTCCATAAACATGAACCTTGTCACCCATCTGGAAAATGTAGGTCAGATCCAGCATCCGAAGCGCGTCTTGTAGTGTCCATCCCTAGATGCATCATCCATACCAGTTTGGTTCGGGTAGGGCTTATATTTACTTTGGAATGGGCCTGCTCCTAAAACTTGAACCGAGATGCCCACGCTAACACCGACACTGACGCCGGGGGTATAGCATATGCTAATTTTGACTTCGTCGAGGTGAGGTAAAAAATAATAATGGTAACTCAAAAATGAATCATACATAGTATGCATCTTAAATAGTTTAACAAAATGAAACGCACTTCTATAACACATATATACAATACTTGCTCTTTTTGAGGTAAATACAATGATACCCAACCGAGGAGAGTAATATTCTCTTTGCCCAAAGGGCGAGGTGAACATTTTACTCCCCCGATGGTGGCTAAATCATCGTTTTAATAATATCCTTAGTTACGAACTTTAATTAGTCGGATATGAAGTTTGGATGTTATAATCGACAGGATAATACATATGGTTGTTCTGGACAGCGCCTGGGTAAGGATATGGAGTTGTATTGTTCTGCTTTCTGTCGGGAAACGTTGTGCCGTAATGTGGTGGTGGATGGTGAGTCACTGTGTATTCAAATGAACAGTTAAGAATGTCCGTAAAATACACACGTGCAAAATTTTTAAATTATAAGAAAAAATGCTTATTGAACAGAAAATATGCGAGAACTTCTTCGAATTATTTATTAGTAAAAATTCGAAAATCATAACATATCTCGTTATTGTCTGGACTTGAAAGAGGCATGGACACAGTTTCAACTGAATTTTTAAAACCAATTTTAATGTTTACAATTCCTACCTAAGGAATCATCCATTGATTAGCAAAAATTTGAACATCATTTGTTGATTAACAAACAAGATACAAACCTTGAGTTCTTCATAATATAAAGAAGGCTCGTGCGTTGTTTTTGTTTACATATAGAAAATATATTTATAACAAAATTCATCAATCAATAGTAACTGTCGAATCGTATTTAAAATTAGCTTTCATTTGAAAATTATCTTCTTTGAACGAACATATAATAGTATACTGTAAAACGAAAAAAATTGGTGCATACGTATTTTAGCGCAAACGCAAATGGGACTTCATTGGCGCAAATAAATTTTAGCTCTTGCACTTGTCATTAAAATATACGAATGTCAATATTTTTTGGTTAGTCAAACACGGAAACACAATTATATCACTTCCTTATATAAGTAAACAATCGTCAACTTTACCGTGGTGTTACAATCACATTGACGTGGCACAATATTAAATTTTATTTTAAATAAAAGAGTATTTACGATTTTATTCATATTAAAACAAGGCATGCATGGAAAGAAAGTTACTTTGATAAACGGTAATTATAATCAGGTATTGTCTGCAAGCTCAATGGCCTTGCTTGATTGCATTGTTTACCTCAAGGCGATAGATGATTGACACTCCGAGAAGCCAAATTTTGAAGGTGCTAATGATAATTATCGGATTACAACTAACAATAATTTAATCAAATTATAATTTGATAGAACTTTCTCGATCGATCCTACCATGTACACTGCTAGTGTGTATATAAAATTCAACAACCTTCGTAATCGCGCCTTCCTGTTTACATGTTCTATGTGAAAGCTTTGAACACGCACACAAAATAATATTTAGAAATCCGTTAGCGCACAAGAAATTTTAGCGTTCGGGGGCTCTTGCAACAGAGGCGCTAAAATTAGTAGTGCGCCAAATACTCTCGAATTACAGTACGAGGGTTGTCCCAGAAAAACACGAACTTTTTGAATATTTCAAATACTATTCAACCAAAACTAATAATTTTTGGCATGCTGTTGGGAAATCATCTTTTAGATATTCAGACAATTATTAACCTTTGTAAACAAAAATATGATACAGACCTTGTTTACAAAACAAAGGTTTTGAGCTCTAAATCTGCCTTGTATCTTGACAGCTGAGTTCAATTTTTTATGATAATTAGAAAGACCCTATAGTTAAATATTTGTAAAAATGGAAAAATAAATTTTTAAATATTACCTGAAACTGTGTCCATGCCCCTTTAATTTTAATCAAAAGGACAAAAAAAAATTAAATTTGTACTAATTTCGGATCAGACAATATACTCGAGCAATCAATTAAAGCCTGGTTTTCAGTTCTTTCAAGACTTTGATTATATTCTAGGTATCAATTCACTTAAGTTGTATTTAAAACATACCTGGCAAAGATCCTTTCGTCGTTACTTTCAGTGTAAAGCTTCCGAGTGCATTCGTTTTTGAAGACTTTGTTAACTTGATCTTGACATAATGGAATTCCTCGCCACAGAATTTTTCAGGTATTTTATCAAAACAACTGTATGTCTGTTGTGAAACAAACATTACACACAAAATAAGTTGTTTTGATTATTGGAATCTTTCGTGCAATAGTAAGATTGCAGTGTACGAATATTCGTTTGTTTTCTTCCTTGTTTGAAGAATATACATTTCAATACATTACATACAGACAGGATTGTTTTTCTTTTATAAAGAAAAATTAAGAAATTGCAATCAAGAATGTTAAGAATGTTAATATTCGGAAGAGGATTTTTTTGGGGGTGGGGGGTGGGGGTTGGGCTGTCCGTTAAAACAAAAGGAAACACAATCATTAGTGTACTTTCCATTTTCTTCATAAATAATTCTTCTAATTGAAAGGATAATGTTAATGTTCAAGTACGATTGATGACAAAAATAATAGAAATATATTTACCCTTTTTAGTTCGCTTCCCAAAAGTCCTCCATAATACCAAAGTTTTGCAGAACAATCAGAAATTGAGAATTGTTGAGCATCCACGCATATTTTATTATTTGCGCCGGGACTGAATGTATATGAACACGATTGAGTAAATTTAGATCCAGTCCATGTAAGGTAATAAGTTTCACCATCATCAATACTTATTGTGCCGACATAATCACATTTTCCGTCAAAATTTACTACAAAAACATGTATATCATTCACTTTACATTTTTTTTTCGATGAAATCTTCATTAAAAAAAAACAGTTTTAGATGTTTTATGAAAAATATCCTTTAATTCCAAAAAAATTTCTTTTAACTCATATATAATCCTTTAGTTAATTCTTTTTTAATCGTCTAATGTACAGTGTATGCATTTAGAATTTCAACTAGAACTTTAAATTTGTTGAGACAAATTAAAGACACACACATGCTATAGTAATTTTATAGATTAAGGTAGTCCGATCCTCAGGTTTATAAAATTAGTAGTTAAGTAATCAAAAATACTCATAAAAGTATCTTTGAATTCACAAAGTATGCCTGCATAACATTTCCGGAATTTTTTTTATCAACTTTTAATTTCCAACATTTTTTTATTGTTTTCATTTCCGACATTTTTCAGATAGTACTTTTAGTAACAGATTTGAAGACTTTACCTATGAAAAATTAAAGGAAAACAAATCATAAATAAATCATTGAAATCAAATTTCTGAGTTTTTGTAAATTTATCAATAAAACTACTGTGAAAATGGAAAATGCCTAAATTAAAGCTTGAGTGATTAACTCAATGTGTATTCTTCGCAGATGTAAACAGAAAAAGTAAAGTTCTTTGTAGAGCAGAACAATTAAAGCAGTATCAACCAGTGTAAAAATTCGATTAGAGTACCTCAAGTTTCTTCGACATAAGTTTGGTGATGTCAGTGACATTTATATATGTATTTTAGTGCACATTAAATGAGGTGAAAAAGTTGCACTAGACTTAGTGCTTCATGTATGCAAATATGTATAATAAATGGATTTATATATCTTTTAATCAATATTTTGCAATAAATACTTTTAAAATTTCATTTTCCCGGACTAAAAAACAATGATTTGTCGCACAGGTAATAGTGGAGTGACAATCCTAGAAAAAGATGCTTAGTTTTCGAGTTTAATGGACCGGCATACCCTACAGCTGAAAGTTATATTTTATAAAAGAGACATTCCTCCTCATACATTTTCGCCCTGTCGTAGAGTTTTCCCAAGTCAAAATTTTTTTAAACTTGCGATTAAAGTGAAAAGAGGGGGGGGGGTTATAA
>PRKT01000039.1:762529-781628 GCA_003671525.1 Saccostrea glomerata | reverse complement strand
GGGGGGGGGGGGGGGGGGGTTATAGAAGGGTAATACAACCAAAAGTCTGTGTATTTCGCTTTCATTCTTATTCCGTCTACTTGTCTATTATTTGGTATTACAATAATGTAGAGGCACCGGGGGTTGGGGGGTGGGGGGTCCCGCTCCTTCCATTTTTTTTCTCCTTAAAATCTGGGGTCGACACATCTTTATCCTGTTTATGTATTCTTAAATGCACTCTACCTGATTGATAATGTAACTGTTTTGCCCCACTAAGCTGTTCATATTCTTATATTACATTTCACTTTGATTTTTTCTCTTCATTTACTCCTATGTTGTTCTATTCTCATAAATTCATTATTAAAATTCCCTCACGCAAACAATGAAACTCATTCAACGAATGTACATGTAGATATAATCATAATAATGGAAGACTTATTTCTAACAATACGAATAGAAGAAAGTATCGATATCATTAATAGCAAAGTTACGAAGAATGTTCAATACAAACAATTAAGTAAAGGATAAAATACGTGAGATTATCACGGCGCAAAATGGAATCACGTTTATCTTTTTGCGAAAAAGATTTCATGTATGTATTGTACATGTAATTATGTTCTGCATTTTTTTTCTTTTGCATTAATTTATTACTGTCTTTCCGACAATTTTCTAGATGCAGTCACAGGTTATAATTAATTTTTAGATAACTTAAAATACGTTCATTTATGAAATAATAGCTTGATAAGGCATCATTTACTACAATGTAACTGAATCTGTCAATTATGATTTCTAAGAAAAATAAATACTATTACATGTTTATAAAATGTTGGGTTGGTAGGCATGATTAAAATAAAATAACACTGATAAACTTAAAGCATATACTCGTATTTTAAAGATATTATATGTAAAGAAGGTACAGGCTCTTTATCCTACTCAAAAATATATCTTTCTCAATGCAGTGAATAATTTATAACATCTTGACTTTAGCGATGAATACAAAAAAATAATAAACTGTTAAAATATCTCTGAAGCGATTTTCTAATTTCGTTGTTACATGTATTTGTGATAGAAGTATCAGGCTTGTGTTAAAAAATGAGAAAAGGGTGTGTGGGGGGGGAGGACATTGTGTGCAGCAACGGACACTCTGATGTATGTATTTTTAGATTCTTGCTAAGTTTGTACTTTATGATTTGTATATATTAATGTTAATAAATTATTGTTAAGTTTCAATTGTGTGATTAATCTTTGCTGGCATTTAAGGGTAATTCTGACCCATAACAGAATTGGGGGCTCGTCCGGGATAAAGAATTTCTTGCATTTTTGTAGTTTATTGTCAAAATTTTGAGAAGTTAATCGTTTAATTACATTATAAGCCAGCAGAAATCAACATGGTATTTTCGGTCACAGACTTTCTTAGTTCACCAAGTGTTCAGGTTTTTGATACGTTAAAAATATTGTTGTTACAAGAATACAACATAACAATTAAGCATATCAAAGGCAAAGACAATGTTATTGCAGATGCCTTGTCAAGAGTATCGTGAACATATATGATTTTGTATTAATGTATATATATTTCATTTGACAATATAAGTTTTCATTGACATTCAAACTTTTTAAGGGGGGAGGTGTTGTGAGGTGTGTATTGTTTCATCATGTATATTATTAGTAACATTAAGTTTCTTGAACATTCCAGAGTGGTCAACATGTTCGGTCATTTTTCCTAGAACATTCTTGAACTTTGTATATGTCCATAACTTTCCAGTAATATCATGGATTCACAACTTCTAGAATTTTCTAGATTTATAGTACTGTATAAGAACCAACTAGAACCGTCAGTTGTCAAAACTGAATTTGACGCAGCAAAAAATATCAGATTAGTTCCAAAATTTCAAGAAAAATCTGTAGACAAATATTTTCCCCAATTCGAAAAGGTCGCAGAGAATCTTAAATGGCCACGAAATGTTTGGTCAACAATGTTACAAAGTGTACTGGTTGGAAAAGCGGCTGAGGTATACTCTGCACTAGGGGTAGTTGAGAGTTCAGACTATGAGAAGGTCAAAGCAGCAATATTAAAAGCATATGAATTAATTAGTACCTGAAGCGTATAGACAAAAGTTCAGAAAGTATAGAAAGTTTGACAATCAAATATTTGTTGAATTTTCTCGAGAGAAAGAAGATTTATTCGATCACTGGTTTAGATCTAAGAAACTTGATAAAACTTTTGCTAATTTGCGCCAAGTCATCCTGGTAGAAGAGTTTAAGGAATGTGTTCCTCAAGATTTGAAAACACATTTAGAAGATAAGACTGTGAAAACTCTTGAAGAGGCAGCAGTGATATCTGATACTTATGCTCTGTCTCATAAAAAGAATTTTGTTTCAAGATCTCAGTCTAGCAATAATTCTACAAATTCAGACACATATAAAAAGAGTGGTTCAGGGTCTCAGTCTTCCACTATTTCCCAGTCTCCATCACAGGGTGGTTCTAAGTCCAGTCCAGGACGTTTTGAAGGATCATCGGGAATAGGGTCGCTTCCTACGTGTAGTTATTGTAAGAAAAAAGGTCATCTGATCAGTGAATGCTTTAAACTTTAGAGAAAAAATGATTTTGATAAAACTCAACCACACGCTTGTGCGGCAGTTAGAGGTGGTAGAGAAGCCTTAGTTTCGATTTGTTCTGACACTCCTGATGTCCAGGGTTCAAGTCCAGTTCTACTGATTCTATGAAGGATTATAAACCATTTATGTCTCAGGGATTTGTTTCACTCGGTGACTCTAGCGAAATCAAACCTGTCCAGATTTTGAGAGATACTGGTGCTGCACAGACGTTATTGTTAGAGGGCGTGCTTCCTTTGTCTGAGCAGACTTCTACTGGTGGGTCAGTTTTATTACAGGGTGTGGAGCTAGGCGTCATTGATGTTCCCCTGCATAGAATTAGTTTGAAGTCAGATTTAGTTACTGGACCTGTTATCGTAGGTGTTCGACCTACTCTTCCCGTTCCAGGCATTTCTTTGTTGCTAGGCAACGATTTAGCTGGTGGAAAAGTTGTACCAGATCCTATAGTTTGTGAGAAAATCACTCCAGATGTCATGTGCGATGATGAAGATGATGACATTTATCCAGCCTGTGCTGTTACTAGAGCGATGGCCAGAAGACGAGAAATGGAGGCAGACCATACTCAAGCCTTTGACGAGACGAATTCCTCTGTTGATATTGATTTGAATGACACTTTCTTATCTGACCTTGATGGCACTCAAACAAGCATGGAACCACACAATATCAAGAAGCAAGAGAAGAAAGAACTGTTACCAAAATTTGGTGGTGAGGATGATGAGTTGCATCCACTAGTTAGCCAAGGCAAGGACATCCTCAGCCGAGAACGTTTACTCTCTGAACAACATAAAGACCCAGATATCATTCAACTTAGTAAGAGGGCACTTCCACCAGAAGAGGCTACTAAAGTTGGAGAATGCTTCTATATGAAAGATGGCATCCTTATGCGAAAATGGCGACCACCTGACGCTTCCCCAGATGAAGTGTGGCGTGTTGTTCACCAGATAGTGGTCCCAGCTGCTTATCGTCGAGATGTCATGAGTTTAGCTCACGATACACCTATGGCTGGTCATTTAGGTATCAATAAGACTTATAATAGGATTTTGAGTCATTTTTATTGGCCTAAGCTAAGGAAGGATGTTTCTGAGTTTTGTAAGTCGTGTCATGTCTGTCAGATGGTAGGTAAACCGAACCAGAAGATACCATCCGCCCCTCTCCAACCAATTCCAGCTTTTGAAGAACCGTTTAGTCGAGTGTTGGTGGATTGTGTAGGACCTTTGCCTAGGACCAGATCTGGGAACCAGTATTTACTTACCATTATGTGTACATCCACTCGATTCCCTGAAGCCATACCTCTTAGGAATATAAAGGCAAAGAGCATAGTTAAGGCCCTAACCAAGTTTTTCAGTTTTGTAGGAGCACCCAAGGCAATTCAGTCGGATCAAGGCTCAAATTTTATGTCGGGGTTGTTCCAGCAAGTCATGCATGAGTTGGGTATAAGGCAATATAGATCAACTGCTTATCATCCTGAGTCCCAGGGAGCGCTAGAACGTTTTCATCAAACCCTAAAAACAATGCTGAAGACCTATTGTTACCAGTATGAAAAAGACTGGGATGAAGGGGTTCATCTTGTACTATTTGCTGCACGAGAAGCAGTCCAGGAGTCTCTTGGGTTCAGTCCTTTTGAATTGGTGTTCGGTCATACAGTTAGAGGTCCTTTGAAATTGTTGAAGGAAAAGTGGCTGACTGAGACTAGTGATCTTAATCTTTTAGATTATGTGTCTGATTTCAAAGAAAAACTTTACAATGCTTGTAAATTAGCACAAGAAAATTTGAAGAATTCTCAGATGAAAATGAAAATGTGGTATGACAAAGATGCCAGAAATAGGGTGTTTAAGCCAGGTGATAAGGTTCTTGTATTTTTACCTATTCCTGGTCATCCTTTACAGGCCAGATTTTATGGCCCTTATGAAATTGAAAGCAAGATCAGTGATGTAAACTATGTAGTTAAGACACCAGGTCGACGTAAAGAGAAACGGGTTTGTCACATTAACATGTTAAAAGAGTATTTTGAAAGGTGTGACCGAAATTCTGTAAAACCAGTTTCCACTTTAGCCAATGCTAAGACTGTTCAAAATTGTATTGAAAGTGATACGAGTGTAGAAATGAATGAGAAAGATTGTAATCAGAGTGTCCGCTTGAAAAACTCAGAAATTTTGGCTGATTTTGATGCCAAACTTGGACATTTGAACATTCACCAAAAAGAACAAGTTAAAAACTTGATGAATGAGTATCATCAAATCTTCTCGGATGTTCCAAAGAAAACTAATGCAGCTTGTCATGATGTCATAGTTGGCGACGCTCTGCCTATCAAACAACATCCGTACCGTCTCAATCCAATAAAATTGCAGTACCTAAGAAGGGAAGTGCAGTACATGTTGGACAATGACATTGTTGAACCTAGTAAAAGTAACTGGAGCTCACCATGTATTCTTGTACCAAAACAGGACGGTACCTACCGATTATGTACAGACTTTAGAAAGGTGAATTCTGTTACCAAAACTGATTCATATCCAATACCTAGAATCGATGACTGTATTGACAATATTGGAAACGCGAAATTTGTCAGTAAATTTGACCTGTTGAAAGGCTACTGACAAGTGCCGTTAACAGAAAGTGCAAAAGAAATATCTGCTTTTGCTACACCAGATGGACTTTACCAGTATAAAGGAATGCCTTTTGGCATGAAAAACGCACCAGCTACATTCCAAAGGATGATTCACTCCCTTCTTCAAGACCTTGAGGGATGCGAGGCCTACATTGATGATGTCATCATATACAGTGACACATGGGACGAACATCTTCGAATCATGCGTGCTTTATTTGACATTTTAGCTAAAGCAAACTTAACTGTGAACCTTGAGAAGAGCGAATTTTGTCATGCTTATGTAGAGTATTTAGGTCATAAAGTAGGTCAAGGTTATGTTACACCCATTATGGCTAAAGTGGAAGCTATTGCAAAGTTCCCGATTCCTACAAACAAGAAAGAGTTAATGAGGTTTTTGGGCATGGCTGGGTTTTACAGAAAATTTTGTCCAAATTTTTCCTCAGTAGTTAGTCCACTTACAAATCTTTTACAAAAGAGGGTTAACTTTGAATGGACAAAGGACTGTTAAAAATCGTTTCATAAAAACAAATCTGTCCTTATGAGCAATCCAGTTCTGTCAACTCCAGATTTTTCTAAGCAGTTCAAGCTTACTGTTGATGCTAGTGATATTGGAATCGGGGCAGCTTTGTTTCAAGAACATAGTGATAAGGTAGATAGAGTTGTTTCTTATTTTTCAAAGAAACTTACAAAATGTCAACAAAAGTATCCCACCATTGAAAAGGAATGCCTTGCTTTGTTGTTAGCCTTACAGCATTTTGATGTTTATCTGAATGTTACTTTGCATCCAATTCTTGTATATACAGATCACAACCTCCTGACATTTTTGCATAAATTGTCAAACAAGAATCAAAGACTGACTAGATGGAGTTTGTTGTTACAAGAATACAACATAACAATTAAGCATATCAAAGGCAAAGACAATGTTATTGCAGATGCCTTGTCAAGAGTATCGTGAACATATATGATTTTGTATTAATGTATATATATTTCATTTTGACAATATAAGTTTTCATTGACATTCAAACTTTTTAAGGGGGGAGGTGTTGTGAGGTGTGTATTGTTTCATCATGTATATTATTAGTAACATTAAGTTTCTTGAACATTCCAGAGTGGTCAACATGTTCGGTCATTTTTTCTAGAATATTCTTGAACTTTGTATATGTCCATAACTTTCCAGTAATATCATGGACTCACAACTTCTAGAATTTTCTAGATTTATAGTACTGTATAAATACCCTGTCAATTCGATGCATAAACAATAATTGTCGTATAATTAACATTGATGTACAGGTGTATAAAGAGACTGGGATATACTTAGGACATTGTGTGCAGCAACGGACACTCCGATGTATGTATTTTTAGATTCTTGCTAAGTTTGTACTTTATGATTTGTATATATTAATGTTAATAAATTATTAAGTTTCAATTGTGTGATTGATCTTTGCTGGCATTTAAGGGTAATTCTGACCCATAACAGGTTATCTTTTCTATGCATCAATGAAAGTGAAAGGTGGGTGATGAAAGTAGGCTATCCGATTTATGTTTTTGTATTATGAAATATTTTATAATAATTTCCAGTTTTTAAAGTTAAGTTTCAGTCAAAGAAGTAAAATAGATGATCTTATTAACATTGAGTCAGCTCGATGGCAAGTATTTTATTGGATTGAAACAGATCGATTTGCCACCCGTCCATGCTTTAAACACTGGCACATGGTACAAGATTACAAAGACATAGTGGTAATAATAACCAACTTCATCAGCATATTTGAATGAATAAAAACTTACTTAGTGAAATAATCTATAAACAAATTGAGCTAATGTAAAAATAGGTATGAACTTCAACTTTATTCGGTCCATGTTATTCAAGGTCATTTGCCAATAAACATCCGTACACATGGTGGCGTATATTTCTGCTTCTGCCAGGTAATGCCCACAATCAACTAGCTGATAATTATGGCATGTTTGTTATTTAGTTACTTAGATCCCTTAGCCTATCTTTAGGGGATTTAAAAATGGGAATATCCATAATTATAATTCTTACAGTATGAGTATGCTTTTGTAACTTTTGGGTTTGGTGCATTTATCAGTTTATTTAAAATATTGGGTGATTTTTAAAAAAATAAATAAATAAATGTTCAAGGAAAGGGTTACCCTAGCATTGCCATACCAGTCTACCTTTTGTCCTAAAAACAGTGAATAAATAAAAAAAAAAATACAGATTGAGAAGTAATAATAGTTTGACAAATCTTTAGAAATGTTATTTAGCTAGATTCACAAAGGGACAGAACTCTGATTAAAGTATATAAATTTCAATCAAAGCCATTCAACTTTAACAGGGGTCCAAAGAGAGGCATGAAAGATATGCAATTGCGACAAAGGCAGTAATCAATTGTGAAATAAAATAGTTTGAAGTAAAATACATAACAAGTTTTGGTGCTTTTGAATGTAACATTACAATAATGCATTTTATGATATGAATGAAACATCAAGTAAGATGTGTATTTGTATTATACATATTTACAGTTGTACACATGCTATATGACAAAACTCAAGGTAAGTAAATATGAATGATGACTAAAAAAGTTTACTAAATAGATTTTGAGTCAAAAAATTCAGTTGGATGGAAGCATTACAATCAACAATTCAGGCTGTAAAATCTGGGAGGCATACCCGGCATAGGTAACATGCACCAGAGTTGAATTGTACATTGTCTGTAAGATCCACATAATAATAATATATTAGGACCAGCAGCATCCTCACCTATTCGGATATCACTTCTCTTAAGGGGCTTGATAGGGAGGACCACTTCAGATTCAACAAGAACAATAACAATGTAGGCATAGTAATTTAGGACCTCAATGGTTCATTAGTAACAGTTGATATGAATAGGATTCCCCAAATTTTATTTTGATTAACTACATGTAATATCTATCAAGGCTAGCTAATATTTTGCTGGTTTATATATATCAAAGGGTTCAGATTAAGTAAGATGAGGCGAAGGGCATGTTTCGCATATATTCTGTGTTGTCATTTTGGTCAATGGTGTAGTTAAAATTATACATAAAGGAAATAAAAGAAGGCCATTCTGTTTGTTCCTTGGAAGCCGTCTCCAGTGTACATGAGTATAATCATGAATTTCTCTAACAGCGCCTTTACCTTAATTGAGAAGGTTTGATGATAACACAATATAAACACATACATTTAAAGGGGCTGGGTGGTTGTGGCCATTTTTAGGCTATTTGGATCTCCTTTAAAAGAAGAGCTCAATAAAGATGTAACTGATCAAATTTTTAAGCTAAAATTTATGAAATTTTTCTTTGCCAAGTGATAGTTGACAGCTTAAGATATCATATCCCAAAATTTAAATTATATCTGGTGGTTAATAATTGTTGACCCCCTAGCCTCCTTGATGTCTTCTCACCCCTTAACAGCGTAAAGGCCTTGTATCCTATAAAGTTGTGTTTAGTAAATGAAAAGTTTTGTACCATCTTAAGTTAACATGAAAAATCAGGTAAACTTATTTTACTAATTTATTATATATAAATTATTTCACAAATGTTGATTATTTATACAGAGATTAATTTCAGCATGGGCTTTTATTTCCTGACAATGTTCTAAAAACATGGGTCTTGTTTAATATTTATACAAGAAGAGAACTTTGGGTATTGAAATACAATTCTACAAATAAAAGTTTTAAAAGACTATAAAAGGAAGTTAAATAATAATAATTTATAGGCTAATTGAAGCACTGTGAAATAAATAAATTGTCAAGAGTATCAGGAAATTAACATAATTAACATTTATTCCCTTGAGTTATATTTCTCATTGGGGAAAGTGAACCTTAAAATAGGAATTGCAACTCAAATTTCCTGAACTTTTACCAATTTTACTCGTTATTCAATTTGGCATTGGGAATGAGGGACAATTTACAGAGTTCTTCAGGTGCTACAGTCAATGCATATGCAGGCTCATTTGAACACAGCTCACAGTGCTGGTACTTTCTATGTATTTTCCTACTACCGGTATGGCATATGCTGTATGAATGGTCATGCAACAATGATAAATACATCAATAAATAAATAAAAAAGAAAGGGTTATAATGAGACTTATAAGGTTCATATTGGGGCTTTTTGTCAGTGTTGGTTTCTGCTGTGTCTCTAAGTTGTTAAAATTTGCTATTTCAGACAGATAAAAGTTGCTTTAGTTAAAATTCTATATTCACAGTTTTTAAACTCGCAAAGGGTAAATTGTTTAGGTAACTAGTTTTCTTTATCACTATTAAGAACTCAAGGCGAAATAACCTAACTACCTAACAGCAGGGGGGGGGGGGGGGGGGGGTTAACCCCGTTAACACATATTGTTCCACAGGCTAGGTTACAATCCAAAACCATTTCCTACAATATTTTCTTTTTAATAGTATCCCGTACGAAACAGTCCGGACGACTTAGACACGGCTCAGGCACGGATTCCGTCTCCAGAAACCCGTGCTTTAGCATTCCGTGCTCCTATGTAAAATATGTATGGAAAGCCGTGCCTAAAAGTGGTCGAGGCACGGACACGGCACGGGATATTGGCCGAAATATTTAAATGAGATCATACGGTTTTCCAAAACCTGTGTCAGAAAGCCGTGCTAGTTTCCATATATGGACTCACGGATTCTGTAAACCCGTGTCTGAAACCCGTGTCCTTTTCCATATATAGAGACACGGTTTTTTAGAAACCCGTGTCTAAAAAGCCGTGCCGTATACCATATATGGAGTCACGGGATCTGTGCTTTTGTCTAGATCTAGATCATGGCCTTTAGAGAATCTCCTGATGTAATTGTGATCGATGTAAAAATGGTGACTGAAACCAAACTAACTTCACGTTGCTTTACATTAATGCTTAGTTTTAGAATTTGAAAAGTTAAAAATCTTATATGAATGTGTCCATTTACTTTCTATTAAAGCCATATATGGCGTATGTACAATGAAAATTATTAGACTAAAATTATAAGAACTTATTATTTGTATCATTACTTTAATATAAAGATAGAACTTTTCCGTAAATTACAAAATCTAAGTCAATTGCGTTATAAAGATATCACAATTTAATTTGGATTCTCAGAATTTTCTCCGACTCGGAAGAAAATACAAAGGATTTAAATAACACATTACAGAGAAGATAAATATCGTATTATTAGATGAAAGGAGGTGTTCTTCGTGTTCAGAATTGTATGAAAAGCTTTAATTTAAATGTATTATCTATAATATTTCTTTACTTAATTTTGTATTTTTCAAAAATATATTTTTTGATCAGTTACGCCATATAAGATAAGATAAGATAAGATAAGATATTCTTTATTTCCTCCAAATTAACTAATTAACAACAAAAATTGCAAAAAAGAAAACATATATATATATGTACAATTTTCTGCTAGGACATTACAGGTTTCGACAGTCTATGGCAAACAGACTTTTGTTTTTATAAACTGTTGAGGCAACTATTATCATTATGCATTTCCATTTTGTGAATGATATGTTTTCAAAACATGTGCCTTGAACACACCCAATTAAAGATAAAAACTGTAGTTCAGGATCTTGATCCTCAAACAAAACATACTCATTTACATCAAGTATATCTAAAATGTCCTCAAACATATTTTCTCTGTCGTCTAATAGAGTAAAGCAACTTAACATCAAGTGCATATTATAGTTACTTGTTACCTTATTACAAAATTGACAAAATTTACAAACAATTTTCATCGATGAAACCTGAATAAAAAAATTGATTAATAATCTTTTTGAGGGATCTTCTCTAGCAATCTGCCACAATTTATTTGGGTTCAACATAGTATGTATTTTACTGAAAAAAGACATACCAGAATTTACAGACAGAGCAGCACACCATTGATTTTCCCTCTGCTGTCCATATTGTTTTGATAATCATTCTTGAAAATTCCTTTTTACTGTATATAATGCTACAATTGTTTTCAAACATATCTAAGAGATTGTATTTGCTAGCCGTTTGTAACACGTTTTTGGTTGCAAAAAATTTTTCAGATACATGAATATCAGAAATAAACTTATAGATCTGATAATGTACAGAGTTTGTTCTGACCTATGGAGTCTACCTAAGAAAAGTAGGCGACATTTATCAATGTAGCCCTGTATGGTCCACAGTCCAATATTCGATATGCTTGAAAGCGATGGAGAAAACTTTGAGAATCCTTGAATAATCCTGGCGAATTGTCTTTGAACATATTCAAGTTGTTGCATGTCTGTGAGTGGTAATAACGGCCATATCTCGCAAGAGTAGAGGGCAGACGGTAGCACGACCCGTTTCCATATTTTTGCGGATACAACGGGATGAATGTCAGAGTAATTAACACCAATAGAATATAAAGAGTGGATTTTTGATCTCGCAGTTTTACACACTCGTTCTGTAAGTTTGTCACTTTTAATATTTGCCTGGAGAAGACAACCAGCATACACTGTACTTTCAGACTGAGGTATTTCACTGCCAAAAAGCGCTATAAGATATGGAACATTTTTTGGTTTTTCTAAATACAATAAAAACACTTTTACTTGGATTATAATGGAGTCTCCAGGTAAATGCATAGTTTTCTACAAGGTTGAATAAACACTGTAATGATTTTGGTGATTTGCTCATTAGAGCGGTATCATCTGCTAATAGAATACCTGGAATGTGTAAATCACCCAGTAAAAGGCCTTTGCCATTTTTGCATAGCTCATAATAAATCATTAATATACACAAGAAACAAGAAACATAAAAGCACTAAGTACTCTTCCTTGACCTCTTCCTTGACCTACACCTTGTGAGATTTTAAACAAATTGGATTTTACACCACAAAATGAAACAAAACACTTGCTGTCATTATACCAGTATTTTAAAATTTGCCAAAATCTGGGATCTAATCCAAGATTATACAACTTAAATAACAAACCATTGTGCCAGATTCTGTCAAAGGCTTTTTCATTGTCTAAAAATGCACAGAAACTGGAGAATCTCTATCTAGATAGTAACTAATAGCTTCTTTTAGAACATAACAAGCTGGAATTGCTCCGTAATCATTTCTAAACCCAAACTGTAAATCATGTGGAAATGATTTGCCACTTCTAACTAAATCATCTTCAATTTTTGACAAAAGTATTTTTTCGAGTAATTTACTTACTACAGATGTCAATGTAATACCTCTGTAATTGGTAGGAATACCTTTATCTTTGTTTTTACCTTTATAGAAAGATATAATTTTTCCTACTTTAAAAGTTTCAGGGACGTATTTTTCTCTAATTTTAGCATTAAAAATAAACACAGTTGTTCTGCTACAAAATGACCACTGTATATGATGTGTTCGTTGGTGAGAAAATCTGGTCCAGGAGCTTTCCCTTTGGTAAGCTGATCAATTTGGTATTTGACTTCTTCGATGGATATTACGACTCCGTCCGTGAATAAGTTCTCGTTGTTCTGTAGATCATTGTCGATGTTCAGCACAGCTTCATCTATAAAGTGTTTAAAATTTTCATCAAATTTATCTGGATGGTACTCTTCATTAGCAAGGTCAGAATAATATTCTTGCCATAAATTACACATGTCATTAATGTTCTCAGCGGTTTTTCCTTTATAACTAAGTTTGGATGGAAAAGATGAACCTGATCGTTTTTAATTTTTCCATGCTGTCCTATAGAAGGTTCCTATGTCAATTTCAGCAGCTTTGTCAATTTCGTCAAAAATTGAATTGTGCCAATCCTTTTGTGCCAGTCTGTGTAGTTTTCTGAATTTACGTTTTGACTTTTTATAGTTTTCATAATATTCATTTTGTTTATCTCTAGGAGATCCCATAGATTTCCAAGTCCTTCTAGAACATCTCATTTCATAATGGGCGTTGTTTAGCTCGGATTTTTTCCAGTATGGTTTTAAATGCGGGTTAAATTTTCCATGTGGTATATGTTGGTCGGAGGATGCTAACAATGAAGCAGTAATATGGACAAGGAAAGTATCGATATTATCCTTATGTAGGGAACTTGTATTTACTGGGTTAAAAAGATTAGAAAACGAATTTTTGAACGCTTCTAGTTTGGTGGTGTCAGCCAATTTACATTTTGGAACGATTCTTGAATAGTTGGGAGGTAACTGAGCGAAAACACTGGCTATGTCAATTTCACAAAGCAAGGGAAAATGGTCAGAAACTTTATAGGCGAAGTCTTGATATACTTATTTATATTTTACTTCTTGAGAAAGACATTCAGGAACAAAAATGTAATCTAAAAGTGACTTAATTTTTTTTATCCTTTGTTTGAAATGTATGTTCGATTTGGTTACCAGTCGAAAATATACTGCAAAGGTTTCTGTCTAGCGTATTTTCCGTGAGCAGCTTTGATTTTGGACTGCCAGGTTTATTTTTAATATCTGTATTAAAATCACCACATAAAATTACAGGACCAGTTTCACTAAGTTCATCAAACAAGTCGAATACATCCTGCATCACACGTTTATATTCCTCATAATGATGGTTTGTTGAGGGAAGGAGGCATCCTATAATAAACAATTGATTCGATCCGTAGGTAATTTCAATTCCCATTATTCTTTCATTCGTTGTCTGAACATCCTTTACAGAAAAGTCACTGTTATTTCGAATCAGAAATGCAGTTCCTCCTCTAGTGATGTTATTTTTGGTTGTTCCCGGTGTTGCTAAGCTTGTAATATTATCTGGCATTGATGTATGTAAACATGATAAACAGTTTTTCGGTAGCCAATGTTCCGATATAAAAACGATATCTGCAAATTTTGTTAAATCAGATAGCTCTGATAGGCAGGTGAAAACGCCATGAACATTCCAGCAAGACAGGATCATGAGGATTATTATGAAAAGTGTCACTGTCATTATGGATCGTATGTGTTTTCAGGGTCAGGTTCAGTGTTTCTCTCATTGCGAATTATCAATTCTCTGGCAGAAATATTTTCTGGCCAGAAGTCTGGGTCCTGTGTTTTTTCGTAGTCATCTTCATCAATGCTTGCACGAATTACAAATGTGGGAAATCTTCTTTCTGAATGATGTGCTAGAAGAAATATGCCCGACACTTTAACATCTCTTTCTTCACACCATTCACGAATATCTTTTTTGACCTCCTCGAACGTTGTTCCTCTTGCTTTTATGTTAGCTAACACAATTCGTTTAGTACGTTGTTTTCTGCGAACGAACGTGTAGCCTGTAAAAGTTGATTTTGGTTCCTTATTTTCATATTCATTTGCAGTTGATACCCACTCATTGTCTTTTTTTTCAGATGAGAGGACGCTTGCAAAGGTTTTCGTTTTACTTATATTTTCTGTACTTTTTGCACCATCTACAATGCCCAGATCTTCTGAACAGCTCAAAATAGGCGAGGAATCTCGTACCCCAACTTTTTCGTTTGTTTCGTCTGTTTCATATGTCTGTGACACTGCAGGAATGTGAATCTCAGCATTTGTAATCACTGTATGATCACTCTTACCATCATTCTGGTTGTAAGGAACTTTTGGGAACACCCTGTACTTGTCAGACAGTCTAGCGTGACCTCGTTACTGGACAGAATTCGGTTACACCTGAGTGATTTAATACAGGTTTTATGCAGGTAAACAGAAAATGATCAACCGGAAGTGCTGATAACTTCAAAATTATATACTTTTTTGATAAGCTGCCTTCATAGACATTTAAACAATGAATCAATGGCATAAAGAACCTATTTTTCAATGGTTTTCAATATCTGTATACACGTATTCGAAGCATTCAGCAGGTGCATCGGTCACTCGCCCGTTCCACGTCGAGGGGCACCATACGCTCTCTATCAATATATCCATTTTCTACAGCCTTAAAAAGATTTTGAAGTCAGGGGTGTAGCCAGGGTACTTTTGATGTGGACGCCTGAATAGGCGGGTGTTATGGGGTCCAAAGGGTCTAGCGCGAAGCCCCCGGAAGCTAGTGAATTTTCGATGATTTCGTTGTGCATATTTGACCCTTCTGATATAATTTTTCTTACTTTTTTTAAGTTTGTTTCGCAGCCACATTTGAGGTCTGTTTTTTCCTTGTGCAAAATGCGGACAAACACACAAAAATGAGAAAGAATGTGTCTTATAGCGTTGTTTGATGAACCCATTAAAACAATATTAGACTTTTGAACGTATGGTAACATACGGTAGTTGGTTAGAGGAGTTGACTGGTTTAGACAGACCAAGGAATTGACTGATAGTTAGGCTTACATTAATGTTAAAAATACACGTCTAAAGATTGAAAATTTCAAAGACAGAACAATTCTTTTCGACTCATTTTCTTACACATTATCTATGTACATTGTATACATTTTAAAATAAATGTCCATAAATATTCATAAATCGGGTATCGTTAACTTTTTGCAACAATTATTAAAACATGTAAAATACACTATTGGTTTTTAGGTAGTGTAACGGAAGTCGATACTTGAACAGGTCTTTTTTTTTTTTAAAGGTAAAATTGAATTTTACCAAATTTTCAAATTTTGATGTTCATATAAAGCTGAATTATGATTTTTAAAGTCTCGCATGAAACCGATATAATTACGGTTGGACGATAATTTCCAGTGCTAGAAATTGAAATTCTTGGCATTGAATAAAATCATCGTTTGTTTTAAGGAAACCGACTGGGGTTTAATTGTGTGAAATCTACAATAGAGAAACTCTTCAAAAATGTAATTACACCCGAAAAAAACTCAGCAATATTCAATAGTAAACCAAAATCCGGGAAAATCTTTTGAATAGTTAGGTGTATACTATCGTTTTTTCCCTTTAAATTGATTCTGTTAATTTTCAGTTATTTTCTTTATCGTTAATTCTAAATTGTTTCTAAGTATTTTTTTTATTTTTAAAATTATTAATATTTTGCAAAATTGATCAGTACGCTTTAAATTACAGTATTTTCTCTCTCTCTTTCTTCATGTTCTTAATTTTTTTTTTGGGGGGGGGAAATGATGTGGACGTTTGTGCGTACTAACGTACGCCGGGCTACGCGCTTGGAAGTCTATTATTTAAATAACCTATTCCATAACATATTTTTGAGGGGGGGGGGGGGGGCTTAAGGTGTGTAAAGATCATGCATTTTTGATAGAGCATCAGCTGGGAAGGGGTTTAGAATAAAGGATTTAGTCATATGTGCCTTCAATGTCTGCTGCAGTCCAACTACATTTACAAATGAGCAGTAAATACAAAGTCCTCCATTGTGTTTCTTGGTTTGAAAGGTACTTATTATATACAAGATCCAATCAATTTTAAATGGTCCTTTGAAGAGTTCGCTTTCAAAATAAGTGGTACATGTATAACATCATTCCCTCAGAACTGGCAAGATACATAACCAAATATCACAAAACATGTTCTGCAGTTTACAAATTGGGCATGTGAACACTTTTAAAATTATTGTAGCATAATCATGCTGAAAGGGAAAGGGAAAGGGGGGGGGGGGGGTTAAAGAGTAAAGGTGCTCATTCATCTTGTTTCTAATCTTTTCATGAAAGTATTTTATCACATAAAAAATAAATAAATAAGAAATAAAATTCAAATCTATAAACAAATAAATAAAAAGGGGGGGAGGGGGAATCTAAATAAAACGTATTTTCTACATAATTTTCTTACATTAGTCCAGATAGTAGTTCTCTCTTGCCAGCTGGATATTAATAATGGAATCTTAGACCAAAAGCAATATACTAGTAACTTGGAAAGATATGAATTCCGGAGGGGGGGGGGGGGGGTAGGCCCAATTAATTTGAAGGGAGATCAGAATTATTTTAATGCAGGATAATTCTACAGTGGGTTGGCAATGAGAGAGAGTGATGTTCACGATGGATGGGTTGCTGAGGGTTTTGAGTAGGCTAGGAGTCCATGGTGGGTGGTTAAATTGAAGTTGCCTACCCCCACCAGGTGGCGGTGGGCACCTACGGTGCCCATGTAGCGAAATCGTCACCTTCAATTTAACCATTGAACTGTTGATTTTGTTGACTTTTTTTGGTTGATGTTGATATATGTGATGTTGACTTTGAAAATTATATCTTATACAATTTAAAGCTAAAGCAAAATAATATCATTATAAAAGATAATTTGTGTTGAAATGTGTCCGTAGCACGAATGAGGTCAAACCATCGTGCTACTTTTCCCGTCAGGGAGGGCACAACTTATGTTGATGTTGGGGGTACGCCATTTTGCCGGCTGCCGCACTGTTGTGTAGACCACTGTGGACAATACCTGCCAACTCGAATAAAACATTAAACTTAACAATGTAGCATTTGTTTATTATATATATAGGTCTTTGATAATTTACTCTTTAGTCACGGAATAAGGAGCAGATAATTATTTTGCAGGTTCAAATCAACTGCGGGACGTGAAGACCGGTTCTTTATTATACCCCTGCTTGAAAAGTGGGAGGGTATATAGTATTCGGGATTTCCGTCCGTCCGTCCGTCTGTTACGCTTTATCTCTTATCCGCAACTCCTCTTATACTACTGAGTGAAATTTAATGAAACTTTCACAGAATCTTTATTACATATTGCCATTGTGCACCTCCTATTTTACTTTTTTATTCGACACGTATTTTAGGTTTCCATAGCAAAACATGGACATTGCCATTATATGTTTGCCTATGACGTCACATATAGAAGCACATATAACATTTTATAGGACGAGTTATTCCTCTTTACACATTACCGTAAAACAATATATAGCAACACATGGACATTATGGGTGGCGGGGGGTATCATTTAGTGAGCTCATTGCTGACAGTACCTCTAGTATTAATAATAATATTATGTCTTTGAATGTTTATAAGAATATTTTATGACATTTAAGCAGGTATAAAATAGGAATTTGACAATAAATTGAAGATTAAATGAACTATTTCATATGCATGAAAATGCTTGATTGTGGGGAAACGGTAAATGTGTGGGTTTTTTTTCGTTAGAAATAGGAAAATATGCATGCTTTGAAATGAGTGACTGCAGGGAAAGTGGTTAATGACTGAGTCCCCAGTTAAAGGTATAATTTTGCAACCCTCCAAATGGTGACATCTCCACGCAAGTTAACATATTCGAGAGGGACATTAAACAATAAGCTAACCACTAACACATCGATTTTCCCAAAAGAAAAGGCTTTGAAAATGGATAAGAAAAGTTGATTTTTTTCATGATAAAACCTCAATATAATAGACATCTTTGAAAAGCGATTGAATTAATATTTTTATTAATCAAAAATCTAACAAGAAGTACTCTTCAAGTAATTTATTATGTACCTCTGGCATCAGTTAAGAAAACAATCAACAAATAAGTCCGGTTAAATGTTTGAAAACGTGCAAATAATACATAACAATGACGAGCATGATGCCCGATGTGAATAATATGCCCTCATCCCCTTCACAGGGTTTGTTTTGAAAGATGTTTAGTAAGCACTTTCTTCAGATGTGTAATGCATACTTATATTATTTAATTAACCATTTGCTTCATCACTAAAAACAGAATTTTATTTATGGAAAAATTGATTCATATGATCTTGTTGGCCCATTGACTTCTTTTAAACTACACTTCCTGTATATTCCCAACTTAACTTAACCAAGTTAAATTCATTCATTAAACTACCTTTCCTAAATTCCATCATTCAATTATTTTCATTTGATTTCTGTTACTAACCTTTTTGTAATTTCAGGAGCGCATTATTATAAACTTTGTATTTTGCAACTATGCGTACGTTTCTTTTTTTCATTTCAGTATACTTATCATCTGTATGCCATATACGTCATACATCTAAAATAATATTTTTATAGGCTATCCTTAGGTAATGGGGTTGGCGGTCATGTTCCAAAGCACCTGTGTCCTGAAATAAGAAAAAAACTCTTTCCCTCCCTTCACCCCCCC
>PRKT01000039.1:745452-762511 GCA_003671525.1 Saccostrea glomerata | reverse complement strand
CCCCCCCCCCCCCCCCCCCCAAAAAAATAAATACTGAAAAAAGAAGCATGGCATATTCTTCAAGAAGGAAGTGTATTCCAAAATTCTTCTTATTAATAAGGACATATCAAAAGAAAAACATGTAAACCTACATCATACTTCAAAGCAAACAAAGTAGTCCTTTCTTTGCGTCCACTAATGTCTCATTTATATTATTTTTGCTACAAAATTAATACATATATTTTTAGTTTCATGTACAATAAAAAGTTTATCATAGGTGACTTGATATCAGGGAATACCAGATTTGATAAACTAGATAAAACAAAATCAAACAGTTATCAAATTAGTAACAGGAAGAACAAATACATTATTATGTATTTTTCTCGGTTATCCTTTATAACAATGTGCGACATTAAATCTAATTTTAAAAGGGGTGAAGTCTAATGCATGATACATGAATATAAGTCAAAGTACATCCAAAACCTAAGGTATATAAAGCAGTTCATGGTAAATCTGTAGACAAGACATATTGAAAGCAGCACTATGTTAAAATATATAATTTACTTGGTTTTCCTCGCACATCTTTGTGAAAGCCTTCCGTTTAATGATGACAACCCACACGCTTGTAACCTTACAAATGGAGACACGCCTTTTATATTTGAGGTTTTGCCAGGACTAGGATGGGACAACCTTGTTAACGAAAACCGAGGCGTTGTTATAAACTACAATTACTCTTACTGCAAAACAACAGAAGACAGACGATATCTCATCCCTAACGATGTCGTTGTGATACCAATTAAAAAGAGTCAAATGAACATTTTTTCGCAGATTTATGATCATTGGTCCCAGTATGAATCAGACACGGCTTTTTCTATAAATGTTAATGGATTTGGATGGACTGAAGAGGGTAAGATTTCTGGAAGTATGTCCACCGAATTCCAACACGTAAAATCACATCAAATCGAAGATAAAGCAATGACTACCAAAGTGCAAGCAAGGTTTCGTCGCTACACGGCTAAAGTCATACCTGATTCGCAGCTCAATCCAGAATTTCGAAAACGTGTTTTAAGAATAGCCAATCACATTCAACATAATCGCACTTTGTCTGCGCAATATGAAAGCCAGCTGCTGATAAGAGATTACGGGTCTCATGTTATAACCAGTGTAGAAGCCGGAGCAGCGATTGTGAAAGTAGATCACATAAAGTCATCGATTACCAGTGACGGTACAATGGACAAAACGGCGATTTCTGTCGCCTCTAGCTTTTCTGTTCCTGGACTTTTCAGCATTGGATTATCATCACGGTTCAGCAATACCCAGAGTTCTTTGGATAAATACAATCAATGCATAACTGATTCCGACATAAGGACATATGGAGGACCCGTACTGAGCCCCGATAATTTTAATGTAACCAATTGGTCAAGCATGATTGGAAATGACTTAGTTACGATCGATAGAGACGGAATGCCCCTTTTTACAGTAATTTCACCTCAAACATTTCCCGAACTATCTGATTTTCTTGTAAACAATGTTGTTCAAAACGTACAAATGGCAATTTCAACTTATCTTATGCACAATACGTACAGAGGATGCACCAATCCAACCGATCCTAACTTTAGTAAGGTTGCAAATCTTGATGATGGGTCTTGTAAGAGTCCTCAAACAAATCTCAGCTTCGGAGGAGTATATCAGACCTGTACATTACAAGGACAGTTACCAAATAACGAAAACCCCTGTGATAATTTAAACACCATGAACGCTCAAACTGGCGATTATAGATGTCCAGACGGTTTCGATGCAATTCCTTTATATAGCAGTAAGAAGGTAACAACTAGATCTGCACCTAGTTGTCACAGATGCTGGATTTTTAAAAAATGCTGTCACGACGTACCTGTAAGTGCCACAGCCTTTTTACAAGCATACTGGTGTCAGGCAGAAAGTGGATCTCAACTGCCATCCGACAGCGGTTATTTATTTGGTGGTCTTTTTTCAAAAACCATTGATAATATAAATACCGGTTCAAAGTCGTGTCCGCAACATTATAATAGTTTTAACATCTTGTCTAACATACAAATATGCTTAAGTGATGATTTTGAACTCGCAAGTCCATTTGCCATGCCTTTTGGTGGATTTTATAGTTGCCAAAGTCAGAATCCACTAGCTAGCGGACCAGGATCATCTAAATATTGTCCAAAAGGCTTTAGTAATCATTTAGTTGCCATTGATGATTCCTGTGAAATTAGTTATTGTATTCAGACAGGGCAATTGGGAGGTTTAAAGTTTCCCAGTGCTCAATTTCCTCCTTACATTGATGTCCCAGCAGAAAGTATAGAAGAACCTGCACACTATATGATCTCTGAAGATACAACGTCTTGGACACGACTAGTCAATCCCAGCACGGGCAAGATCCATCCCGCCGAGAAAAAATGGACCTCTATGCAGTCTTCATCTACAGAAAAGAGCAATTTAATGCAGACATTCTCACAAAATTATGATGACATTATGCACGGAAGCGGTTTGTCGAAAGGAGCAGTAGCAGGAGTGTCCGTCGCAGCGACAACTACATTTTTTTGCCTCCTCGTGGGTATTTTGGTTGCAATTAGGCGTCACCGAAGAATGCGATTCGGACAACACTCCAGTCTTCAATAAAACTGTCTGTCATATAATTGATCTCCTTTTTCTTGACAAGTATTCAAATAGAATGATAAATTTTGAAAGAAATCAAGAGGTAAATGAGCAAGAATTTAAGAATTCATGGCAGTACAATCATGTTTATTTCAAATACTTTGAATATAATTAAAATTAGTATTTTTATGTTTACAATAAATCCATGACTTTATATTATTTTTTACTTGATTGAATACAGATTTTTTTCATTATCGTTTTTAAATATATTTGGGAATTGGGATGAAATATACTAGGATATTCCTTGGTAATCCTCACCTATGTTGCCGAGGGCCAAGTGGATTGGATAATCTTAATTTACAACATTTAATCAATTTATGTAAAACATCTGACATGGCAAGAAGAACAACTCTGATTTTTCTCTTCGCCAGTTTACATTCCTGTAATCTGATAATCTCTTATCAGCAACTGACCAGATTCCGCTAATTTGGCTCACGCCTTCATTTTTCCAGCGTGCATTGCCTTCTTAACATACATTCGCAGGTCATCTTGATTGGTTTATTGTATTCATTGTTTCACTATGAACACAATAAGGTGGCGATTTTTTATGCCCCACCTATGATAATTGGCTTAACAAAATGTATTTGTTAATTTTATGCACATGTTTTTATGATTGTGAAATGTTTGTCATTTTGTTTTAATTAGTATTTTTGCATGATTTGTCTCGTCATTTATTAACATGTTAAATCAAAATAAATGACAGTGTTCGATTTAAACTCTCTTCGTTTTGTTTTTACAATATCAAACGAGGCAGAATTATTGTCAGTGTATTTGCATAAAATCGTATTTTTAAACATTAAATTAATTTATGTAAAACATCAGACAGGGCTAGAAGAACAACTCTGAATTTGCTCTTCGCCAGTTTACATTCCTGTAGTCTGATAATCTCTTTTCAGCAACCAGATTGATAATCTCTTTTCAGCAACTTACCAGATTCCGCTAATTTGGCGCACGCCTTCATTCTTCCAGCGTGCATTTCCTTGTCAACATATATTTGCAAGTCATCTTGATTTGTTTTCCCACAAATCTTTAAGTGCAATTTCGGTACACAGCAAACGTTTTTCCAGACATAGATCTAGACAGACATTTTCCTAAATTCTTCCGAGAATAGCCAATAATTTTCAAAATAATTACAAAATGTCGACAATATTTGAAATGAACACATACTCACAAATGTGGATAATGAAGGTCCTATGATATAAAACACTAAGTAGATGTTTTTACGTAAAGCAGACTCTTGTGTAACGAGTCTACAGAGAGATATAAACTCTGTATACCGGTGATGAAGGTACATTGCTAAATAAGAAAGGGAAGTTGACGACAAAAAATTCAATTAAAGTCATCAAGTTTATGTAAACCTTGTCTACTTTATTACCATTAATGTCTTTTTCAAGATAAAATAATTATGCAATGCGAATATAAAACATATGTATCAGACCAACTGTATCTTTTATTCCAAGCTCACCGGGATACTGGTATATTGTATCGACATAAGAATGAAAACAATTATTGTTTATGACAATACGTTGCCTTAAGGGTCATAAACCCTCTGCTCACTTATATAAAATGTTGCTTGAACCTTAATGATTTTCCAGAAGAAATATATTTGTTAAGTAAAATACAATCAATTATAGCATAGCTTGCGGGGCAAAATTTGACAAAAAAGACACTCCAACTTCGCAAATCTATAAAGGAATAATAGACATTTATGTCACTAAGAGTTATCTCTCTTATCAGAGTATCAATGAACCTTAATGTCGAGTTGAAGGTCATCGCAAGTGTTTTCTTCTTTTCTCGAAAAAGATTTTAAACATTATATGCCTCATATGAATATAAGAATAGATCCGCTATTAATTGGGCACAATTGGAACTCTATGGAATTCACATAGATATTTCAATTGAAACTTCTTTTAAAAAATATCAGGTGTTGCAAAAGAGTTTTATGATACTTTTCGAAACAAACTGCCTTCTGCATATGTATTTTGTAAGAAAAGCTGAAAATACAACATGTCAAATATTTTCTCAGCTATATGCTTTATAAAATTGTGAATGACAAAAAACAACCAAGATAATATTTGTCCTTTTTGTCATTATTGAATTCAATCAATTTTCTTATAAAGCCTGTTTATGGAATACTGGTCTGATATTTAGATTTCTCCTGTTGCATAATTTCAGAATTCGTTTTCCAATAAAACTTAGACTGATTTGTTTCAAAAATATTCATAATGCAATAGTTCAACGCATTAAAACTTATTTGAATCTAATTTTGAAGATATCTTAGAAAGATATATCATGAATCTTTTAAACTTAGTATTTCAACTCACTCAAAATTATCATTTTTTTAAATTCACCTGAACAACATAAATACGTATATTTCTTATTTTGAGTGATACGTGAATTTGACACACTTAGTCTGGTCCGATTTATAGAAAAAAATACTTCTAACGGCAAATAATTATTATTTGGTCAAGCATACTTTTTTAACTTATTTCGAGTATGCTAAATCCGAAAACATATGCTGGCCGTCATGAAAATGGCGTTAAAGAGGTCAAAATGGCGATTCAAAATGGCGGACATCCAATTTTTCTAATTTTTCTCAATATCGTTCAAAAAGGAGAAATAATGTGTGAATATCTCACTGAGTGTAATACAAGTGTAAAAATGATAATAGAATGCTAACATTATTGGTTAAACTTAGGAAATTTAGTCGTTTCTACACTTAATTCGAATTTTCTCTGATTTTTAGCTCACCTGAGCCAAAGGCTCAAGTGAGCTTTTCTGATCAAAATTTGTCCATTGTCTGTCGTCGTTGTCGTTGTTGTCGTCGTTGTCGTTGTCGATGTCGTCGTTGTAAACTTTTTCACATTTTCATCTTCTTCTCAAGAACCACTGGGCCACTTTCAACCAAACTTGCTACAAAGTATCCCGAGGTGAAGGGAATTCAATTTTGTTCAAATGAAGGGCCACGCCCTTTTCCAAGGGGAGAGAATTATGAATTAGAGAAAAATTAGTGGCATTTTTAAAAAATCTTCTTCTCAAGAACCTCTGGGCCAGGAAAGATGAAACTCATGTGGAATCATCCTCAGGTAGTGTAGATTCAAGTTTGTTCAAATCATGACCCCTTGGGCTAGGGTGGGGCCAAAATAGCCGATCAAAGTTTTACATAGGAATATATAGGAAAAATCTTTAAAAATCTTCTTCTCGAGAACCACTGGGCCAGGAAAGATGAAACTCATGTTGATTCATCCCCAGGTAGTGTAGATTCAAGTTTCTTCAATTCATGACCCCCGGGGGTAGGGTTGGGCCAAAATGGCTGATCAAAGTTTTACATAGCAATATATAGGAAAAATCTTTAAAAATCTTCTTCTCAAGAACCACTGGGCCAGGAAAGATGAAACTCATGTGGAATCATCCTCAGGTAATGTAGATTCAAGTTTGTTTAAATCATGACCCCCGGGGCTACCGGGTGGGGCCAAAATGGCCAATCAAAATTTTTACATAGGAAAATATAGGAAAAATCTTTAAAATCTTCTTCTCAAGAACCACTGAGACAGGAAAGATTAATTTCATGTAAAATTAACTTCAGGTAGTGTAGATTCAACTTTGTCCAAATCATGACCCCCGGGGGTAGGGTGGGGCCAAAATGCCCGATCAAAGTTTAACATAGGTATATATAGCGAAACCTTTTAAAATCCTCTTTTCAAGTTCTTCAAATCCATGCTTAGTGATATTTATATGGAATCATTCTCAAGTAGTGTAGATTCTAGTTTGTTCAAACCATGACCCCCTTGGAGGTTAAAATTCAAGCCCCCCCCCCTAACTCAGTAAACGTTCAGTTCTGATCTGATATGTGCTTTTTCCTAGCAAATTGCTCAGGTGAGCGATGTGGCCCCTGGGCCTCTTGTTTGGTCTATTGTTCTATATTCCGCTTTGTTCAGGATTTTACATTTGCAAATATCCATACACTGCAGATTTGTATTTTTTCCTCTGTATCTCACTATTCTACAACTGAATAATGGCGCATCTTTTAATTAAAAGTCAAAATGGCGATCAAAATGGCCGATATTTATCTTTTAAAAAAAAATTTCTTAATGTCGTTCATAAAGGAGAAAGGATTTGTGATTATCTTGCTGAGCGAAGTACAACTATGTAAAATGCCAACAGAACACTAATTTGTTCACTTTAAATCGGAAATTTAGTCGTTTCAATTTAAAATGTGTTAATTAGCTCAAAATTGCGATTCAAAATGACGTCTGATACACTAGAATTTCGTAGAAAATGCTGATTCTGTTTCGTTTTGCAGAAAATAAATTACAGTTTGTTTTTTTTTATATATATATAGTAGATATAGTAAACTGATAAGTCCATTGAATATGAAAAAAAAATACTTGAAAAGATTCATTTTTTTAACTGTTAATAGTGAAAACAAACTTGACTTAAGTTCCAAAGCCTTTATACCTATGGCATGTCAAACGTTGCTATATTCGATAATCTTGTGATGTATATTCAAAATCTTGTGATGTATGTTCAAAATCTTGTGATGTATGTTCAAAATCTTGTGATGTTTATTCAAAATCTTGTGATGTATGTTCAATATCTTGTGATGTATATTCAAAATCTTGTGATGTATATTCGAAATCTTGTGATGTATATTCTATAATCTTGTGATGTATATTCGAAATCTTGTCATGTATATTCGAAACCTTGTGATGTATGTTCGATAATCTTGTGATGTATATTCGAAATCTTGTGATGTGTGTTCTACAATTTAGTGATGCGTGCAATAATATTGCATTATGGGTAACATGACGCAACAGTATTCCAAAAAAGTAAGGACAATTTTCATTGGTTAGATATAACGAAAGTAGCTGTGATCGACATCGTGACGCACACAACTTTGCTAGTGTGAAATTGGCGAATTCAACCTAAAGTCAAAATTATAGGTAATACTATAGTAAGAGAGTATTATGAAAATGTATTGTTTTGGTATCACGAAGCACTAAGACAGTCATAACGTGAAAGTGGGAATCAAGAACATTAATCTGATTTGTTTGCAGGTATTTTAACACACGACATCAAAAACAATTTAATGGCTAACTGCTGGAGAATGTTTTATCCTATTTTAAGGTCCTCATATTGTAGTGATGTTGATTAATCGGTATGATTTATCTTATATAGGTGCTAGTAGTAGTTAGAATAATCTAACTGTGTCTCGGGACAAACTCTCACCACGTAGGGTTCGAAATTGGCTCATTCACCGTAGCACTAGTCCAGGGACGACTTAGCAATAAATAAATAAATAACACGACAAATTTTTTGGAGAATGTAGCTGTCAGGAAAAGATTAATTGCCATGCATTATTGATTATTGTCATTCACAAATTTGTCCAATTATTTTTATAGTAAATGTATTGAAAATTTCCCAATATTTGAAAGCTGTTTTTACAGCCTGAAATAATTAATTCAAATAATCGTAATGTATGTAATTATATATCATATTCTTGACAAGCAAAAAACAATTATAAAAATTATTGTCGCATATCTGCGGTGATTTTCTTTGATCTTTCTTTGGTGATATATCCCATATCACATGTGCGATAATACTTTCCAAACATGTTTCAAAGTTTTTACACTCTATATCATACAGGTTTAAAGAACAGTTTTATGAGCTCATAAGTATATTAAATGGTTAATTTATCAAAACCTGACACTAAAAATTCAAAAGTCTTAAGTTAAACCAAATTGTCCAGGGTATTCTTAGTTAAGAGTGTCAAAGGTCAAGGTCAAGTGAATTGTAAGGCTGGTATTTTTCCTTATGTTCTATGGCAATCAGTGCACATGGTAAATAGCATAAAATTACTCCTTTCTTATGCAAGGAGATAGCCAATTGAAATGAACTCAGTCAAATGTAGTTCTATATATATAGAGACAATAATATTTCTTTCCTTTTTTCATTTTCAGCAACTTTATGTAGGTCTACAGTTTTAATTTTGGACTCATGCACTAGGAATATCATATCAGCAGAATTGTGCCACTGAATCAAAGGGAACTCTTTTTTCAGGTACGCATGATCGATGTAACTTCCTCGATGGTGTGTTGGCTGTTTGCCCATGTGTGTTTTGGAGTAGGTATGTTTACTTTCAATTTTCTTTCTTAAAAGCCGCATAAGGGGTATATTTTTTCTGATCTCAAATTTTTGTCTAAGCATTAATCTTTATTTTCTATTTCATGAATTATCTGCTGAGAGTCCAGTTAATTAATTTAATTATTTAATTAAAGCTTATAGTAACATAAAGTGAAATTATTTCCTTGTGTGAGACCTAAAGAAAAATCAGGTTACTCATTTTTACGACAATTTCTTTGATTTCAGGAGTAGCCTCCCCTTTTAAAGATCCAAAATGGTGGTTTTACAGTGCGGCATGCAATCTGGTCATCAACGGAGAGTTTTGATACCCGTAATACCCATATTTCTACGTTATACCTCTGTAACCTTTGTTGAGTTCATCAGACAGGTAAGAAAAACAATATTATTAATTGAAATAATTTTATCATGATAAATAAGATAATTAATGAAAAAAAAATTACATGAACAGACTACCTCATATAAGAAAATGTCACATTTTACACATTGCAATTATACATCATTAACATATCCACATTTTCCCTATTTACAAATGCAGTTGAATAGATTATGTGCTTAATAATACATAGCAACAATTATTATATGTAAGACAATTCACAAAATACATGAATGCATTTAACTGTGAAATACAGATTTCGTACATTTAATTAAAATACACAGCATCAATACATGAATGCATTAAACTGTGAAATACAGATTTCGTACATTTAATTAAAATGCACAGCATCAGTACCCCCCCCTTCACAATCTTGCAACTTTCTTTTTAATTTAAAGTCACTACGCAACACTAAAGATTTCCACTTATTGCTTTTCAGTCTAAGACAGGAAGTTGAGGAATAAAGTTGACAGGACATCCCGAACTGTCCTCGGTACCAGCTTATGAGGGAACCAGCCGCAGTGGACAAAGCACCTTACATCATAGGATAATAGGTAAGTCTCCGGAGTAGTGTTTGTAGCAATTCTCGTACTTGGTCCTGCATCGAAGCCTCAGGACTATTGATATTTATCTCTGCATGGATTCTCTTATGGCTTTGGTTCTTCCCAGAAACATGCATGTGACTGGTGGTGGTCCCTATATTCTTCTGGCCTTTGTGGTGAGGAATACATGTACTTCATTTTTAGCTCACCTGAGCCGAAGGC
This sequence comes from Saccostrea glomerata, assembly GCA_003671525.1. Lineage (NCBI taxonomy): Eukaryota > Metazoa > Mollusca > Bivalvia > Ostreida > Ostreidae > Saccostrea > Saccostrea glomerata. Next base: position 752,566 of record PRKT01000039.1, on the reverse strand, counting down.
TCAAGTGAGCTTTTCTGATCACATTTTGTCTATCTAGCTGTCTGTCCGTCTGTCTGTCTGTAAACTTTTCACATTTTCGACTTCTTCTCAAGAGCCCCTGGACCAATTTCAACCAAACTTGCCACAAAGCATCCTTCAGTGAAGGAAATTAGGGAATTCAAGTTTGTTCAAATGAAGGGCCACACCCTTGTTTCAAGGGGAGATAATTGGGAATTAATGAAAATTTGGTGGTATGTTTTAAAAATCTTCTTCTCAAGAACCACCATGCCAGAAAAGTTGAAATTTGTGGGAAAACATCCTCAGGTAGTGTAGATTCAAGTTTGTTCAAATCATGTCCCCCTCCCCACCCCGGGGTTGGGCGGGGCCAAAATGTCAGTTTTACAGTTTCATTCGAAAAGAATGTGACAAGATGTCTGAAGATGTTCTGTTTAGGATCTAACCAGTCAAATTTTACCTGTTATTTAGAGCAGACTATTCAGAGAAATGAAAGGACAGTAGGCATTTTAGAATGTGTTGTACTGAATTTTCAGGTGTATACATGTATATACAAATAAATGACCTCATACAAAATTTTGCTTTATAGATAATGTATACAGGGTTATTTTCGCTTGTGTTATTTTCGTACTTTCACAATTCCCAACAATTTTGCCCTGTTTTAAATTCGCCCAGTATCAGTTCTGTTTATAAAATTATGCTGCATTTTTTGCATCTTAAATTTGTCCACCTATGTATAGGGCGAAAGGGGCGAAAATACTAATAAGTAGAATGGGGGCAAAAATTTTCCTGTATATAATACATATATTGGACATTCTTTGTAAATCATAAAATTATTGCTTTCTGTAATTGTTGTGTGACAAGTATAAAGTGCACAAAGCATTTATGGGTAAAGGGGAACAAAAATTGTGAATTTCATGATCCCTGCCCACCTGGGGCCTGAGGGGTGGGGCCAAAACCACTAAAATTAATGAAATCTTTAAAATTCTTCTTCTTTACTCCTGGACATCAAGCAGTCAAACTGTTTGCATGATTGTAATCAGCATTGAGTGCCTCTACCAAAATTGTGAAATTCATGGCCCTGGGGTCAGGGGTTCTAGTGCTAGGGCAGGGCTAAATAAGTATATAGTGAAAATGCATTATTTCTTTGAAAAACTTCTTCTCTACTCTTAGGTATTAAATAAACCAACTAAATATATAGTTATGATGAGCAAGAGTGCCTCTACCAAAATTGTGAATTTTATGGCCCCAGGGTCAGGGGTTCTGGTGTTAGGGCGGGGCTCTATTGATTATATAGTGAAAATACATGAATTTTTGAAAATCTCCTTCTCTGCTTCTGGATATTATATAAACTAACTAAGTGCATAGTTATGATGAGCAAGAGATCCTCTACCAAAATTGTGAATTTGAAGGCCCTGGGGTCAGGGGTTCTAGTGCTAGGGCGGGGCTAAATAAATATATAGTGAAAATGCGTTATTTCTTTGAAAAACTTCTTCTCTACTCCTGGGTATTAAATAAACCAACTAAATACATAGTCATGATGAGCAAGAATGCCTCTACCAAAATTGTGAATTTTATGGCCCCAGGTTCAGGGTTTCTGGTATTAGGGTGGGGCTCTATTGATTATATAGTAAAAATACATGAATTCTTTGAAAATCTTCTTCTCTTCTCTTAGGTATTATATAAACTAAGTAAGTGCATAGTTTTGATGAGCAAGAGTGCCTCTACCAAAATTGTGAATTTCTTGGCCCCAGGGTCAGGGTTTCTGGTGTTAGGGTGGGGCTCTATTAGACAATATATTGAAAATACAAGAATTCTGTAAAAATCTTCTTCTCTGCTCCTAAGTATTAAATAAACTAAGTAAGTGCATAGTTATGATGAGCAAGAGTACCTTTACCAAAATTGTGAATTTTATGGCCCCAGGGTAAGGGTTTCTGGTGTTAGGGGGGGGGGGGGCTCTATAGATTATATATGGAAAATACATGAATTCTTTGAAAATTTTCTTCTCTTCTCTTAGGTATTAAATAAACTAACTAGTAAGTATATAGTTATGATGAGCAAGAGTGCCTCTACCAAAATTGTGAATTTTATGGCCCCAGGGTCAGGGGTTCTGGTGTTAGGGGGGCTCTATAGATTATATAGTGAAAATACAGTAAATCTGTGAATTTTTTTTCTCTGCTCCTGGGTATTAAGCAGATGAACTACGTATATAGTTATGATTAGCAAGGGTCCTAATCTTCCGGAATTGTGAATTTCAAGGCCCCAGGGTCAGGGATACTATAGAGGGGGGGGGCTGTACTTATATACTGAAAATGAATGAATTGTTTGAAATCTGCTCCTTGGTATTAAGCAAATCTTTTTGAAAAGCAAGGATGCCTTTTCAAAAATTGTGCAATGTGTGGATCTAGGCCTAAAGGTCAGGAGTTCATGTGTGGAAGGGGCACTACTGATTATTGCTGAATATTACTGATTAGCTGAAATGCATTTTTTGTTTCCTACCCTGCCTATGGATATTAAGTAACCAAACTAAGCAACTGCTAAGTGTATTGTTATGATGATCAGTGGTGCCTCTTTCAAAATTGTGAATGTCATAGCATCTATCTTAAAACATGAATCAAATTCAATCACTGGAAAGTTGTTGCAAAATGCTCGGGTGACCTATAAGGCCCATGGGCCTCTTGTTATAATTTTCTCTTGTACAAAACCTTTTTAGAGTAACTGTGTATATGTGTGTGTTTTCAAAATTTGCTTTTTTAGACACCCGAGGCAAATATTCAAATGAGCCTAATGTGATCAAAATTTGTTCACTGTCCATATCGTCATATATGTTTCAACTTTGAACTGTCAATTTCATCCAAAATTTTAAGATGTGTGAGTTAAAAAAAATGATTAAGTTTGTAATGAAGCATCCTTACATCTTTTAGAATCAAGGGGGAGATAATAGAATTTTAACTTAAGGCAATATCTTTATTAAGTGAAAGAGAATTAGATCCATGGTACATATAATGGAGGTCTTCAAGTTCATTTCTCAAATCCCAATTCTATGAGAACCATTACATGTATCAGATATCTTCAAAATAATTGAGATGATTCAAATTATGCATTTTATTTTCTTGATCATGAACTTATTTTTACACATTAGAAGAACACAAAGATAAGGGGCCATTCCAAGTTTTTTCTTTGTATAGCATCCACCCTAAAATCAAAAACCTATCTTTCTGTCTGAAACAATACACAATTTTGTAACCATAGAATTTCTAATCTTCAATTGAGAATTCTCTGTGCATTGTAACTGTAGTCAAACTACTAGATTATTAAAAGAAAAAAAATTTGGTACACCATTTAATTTTTTTTTAAAAGATGCTGATCCCAAAAGAGTTAATTGCTTTTTTAACGATTTGTATTTGTCAATAGTAATTTGTGATTGTTTTCAATTTTACATGTATGACCTAAAAACCAATCTGTCCACAGATGCTAAACATAGAAAAAAAACTTGGAATTGCCTATTATAGTTAAAATATACTTGACTAAATGTGCGAACTGGAACAAGGAGCTGAAGTGAGCAATGTTTCCCAAATGGGTCTTTCTTTTTATATGTGTATAGTTGGTACATTTTTTCATTGTTGCTTCGTAATTAGCAGTTCCAATTTTGACATAAAATGTGATGTCAAAAATATTTCATTTCAAGCTCTCGGTGCATGTATTTTGCTTGTGTGTGATTAGTTCTTTGTAAGTTAGGTTACACCATTATATACCGGTATTTTAAGAGACAACTGAATGGACAATTCACAGTATCTCATGTACCTTAGTTATTTTCCATTAATTACTCTCATTTTTTTCATGATTGCATGAAGAATCATATTTTACATTTTGAAGTGATAATAAGTTGCAGACAGAATTTCTCAGTGAATATTATGCTATTGTTTGGATTTTTTCAAAATGTATGTACAAATTATTTTTATATACTGGAATAGATTAAGCAAATCATACTTAAGTTAAATGTGAGCGTCGTGTTGTTTATTTAGAATTTTTGGCATGAGGGGTTTTACTAAATTAAAGCTGACCACGACTCGTAAATAGGCATACGCCTTTTCGATATCATTATCTACGATACATCAACACCAGGGTATACTTTTCAGATTCGTCACACCAGACTGCTTAATTGTCACGTGTTTCGGCTTGGAATGGTGACCTGTGTTTGTCCTGGTTATTTTGCATCATCTTTGTTTACATTTTATTGCAGTTACGTGTATCCGTGATTGTTTGTATACTGCACTAACCTGTACAACTATAATTGAAAGTTTCTTTGTTATCTTACTTTCCTGCATTAGACCAGAGACATATATGTCTCTGATTAGACAAAGTATTACGTTATTAACTTACTATGTCGATACCGAGTTTTGTATAGCATATGTCCATCTACACCAGTGTCGACTGATTACACTGAACAGTGACCAAGTCCTGCCCTTTAGATAGGGGTCTGCATGTTTAGCGATTCTCCGAACAGAAATGGCGGCCACATTCCTTTTACGAATCTTGTTCAGCTTTAAGTACATTGCTAATCTATGTACAATAAAAAAAAAATTATTAATAATCATTTCATCTGATACTAAATAATACGTGTAATACATTTTTACCTGAGCGTTTGTATTTTCTTTTATTAAATGTATTTTAAAAAATTTTTGATATGCTTTATTAAAAGTTTATAAAAACATTTTTGACAGACTTTTTCCTAAAAATATAATATATTTAACAAGTGCAAGAAAAGAACTTTAAGAGCAAGTCCATTACCAAGTAACAATAAGTAGCCCTACCTGGACCAAAGTGCATTGGTGATTCATCTAGGGATATGTACACTATCAAACTTGTTTTGGGTGCTAATCTGACCTACATTTTCCAAATAAGTTAACAGGTTAAAGTTTTAGGAGCAGGTCTATTACCAAGTAACTATAAGCTCTAACTGGACCAAATTTGCATGGATAATCCATCTAGGGATAGGCACTTACAGACCTGCTGCTTTGGATACTGGATCTGACCTATATTTTCCAGATTCATGAGTGACCAGGTTCAAGTTTAGGAGTAGGTCCATTAGGCATTACCATGTAACTATAAGCTCTATCCGGACCAAACTTGCATGAATGATGTATCGAAGGATGTACACTACCAGACTAGCTTCGATCCTGGATCTGACCTACATTTTCCAGAAGAGTAAATTTAGCCATATTTAACCAAATTAACTTATGGATGGTGTATATAATGATGGGGATTTATAGACCAGCTTTGGATGCCGAGTTTGACATATATTTTTTGCTTTTGGACTAGTTTTATATTTATGTCCCTGGATCGAAAGATCCTTGGGGTATATTGTTTTTGTCCTGTCTGTCTGTTTGTCTAGCTGTCTGTCTGCATGTTGTCAACGTGACGAAAATTGACTCCCGACTCTGTAATCAATCAAAGCTCGTGTTACTTTTTAGCTATCTTGGAAATAAATTTATCTATATAAAGCATTGTGTTTTATAGACGAAGTACAAGAAGGTCAAAATATGACCTAAGTATATTTCAATCTCATAATGATGATAATATTAAACTTAAAGGAGTTTATGATTTAAACAAATCGTATCAATTTACAATTAATCCCTATAATATCAATATGAGGACCTGAAATAAGATAAAACATTATTCTCCAGCAGATAGCCATTTTGATTCTGCCACCGTTTGTCTTTTCACGTTAATCGTTATGACTAAGTGCTTCGTGATGCTGTACCAAAACAATACATTTTCACAATACTGTCTTACTATAGTTTTAGTTATAATTTGGACTTAAGGTTGAATTCGCCAATTTCATACTTGCAAAGTTGTGAGCATCACGATAACAATTGCCGCTCCAGCTACTTTCGTTATTTCTAACCAATGAAAATTGTCCTTACTTTCTTATAAAACGGTTGCATCATATTATCCATAATGCAATATAATTGCACGCATCACTAGATTGTAGAACACACATCACAAGATTTCGAACATACATCACAAGATTTCGAAAATAAAATCACAAGATTTCGAACATACATCACAAGATTATAGAATATACATCACAAGATTTCGAATATACATCACAAGAAATTGAATATACATCACAAGATTATAGAATATACATCACAAGATTATAAGATATACATCACAAGATTTCGAATATACATCTCAAGATATTGAACATACATCACGAGATTTTGAATATACATCACAAGATTTCGAACCAACATCACAAGATTTCAAACATACATCACAAGATTTTGAACATACATCACAAGATTACCCCCTTCCATCTAAAATCACTCCCAAATCTTGTCATTATCAACTCGCACTTCTACCTCAACATCCCTCGGCACACCATCAAATATTACTGCAGAAATTTTTTGTCCGATTTCATCCAAAACTTTGTTCTAGCTTTTTACAATGTAGGACTTATAATAACTTAGTATTATACCCTAACATCTTCTATTCCAGCTTTGTTTCAGTCTTTCTTCGGAAATTTGGTTTTTCAACACTCAAGTAGAATGGTGCCCCGAGATGACAACCCCCTTGGCATGTAAAAGATCGTTTCTCCGAAAAAGAGTAAGCTTACGGGGGGCCGCCAGAGAAACCGAATTCCTTCAAAAACCGATTATTCAAACTGATAGTCCGCCAAAACATGGCTGAAAAATTGCCGACTCGGCGTTAAACAATATACATGTAAAATCTATCAACCAACACTCAACATGCTCAAGGAACAACAGATTTATGTTCAAATGTGAAAAGTCTATTTTGTTTTTCAAAACCATATGCAAAATAAACTAGAGGTACTGTGAGCAATTAGCTCACTAAATGATACCCTGGTCTCCCATATGAATATAACGACAGTTTCATGTTTTGCTATGGGAAACCCAAAATATGTGTCGGATCAAAAAGTAAAATAGGAGGTCACAATATGTAATAAAGATTCTGTGAAAGTTTCATCAAATTTCATTCAGTGGTATGAGAGGAGTTGTGGAATAGAGATGGGTTACCCAAAGCGTAACAGACGGACGGACACACTGATTACTCTATACCCTCCCGCTTTTCAATCGGGGGGGGGGGGGGGGGG
>PRKT01000039.1:697590-737241 GCA_003671525.1 Saccostrea glomerata | reverse complement strand
AGCCACTTGAATGGACTCTTGACATTACTTCAATAAAACATTTATTGTTTCGTTTAATATAAATCCTAATCAAACGTTAGCTATCAAATTTGACCACAAGGTCTTCGTTATATCTTGACAATCACATCAAATATGCACCTACCCAACTTTTCCGGAGCTACTTTTGGTTTGCGTAGAAAATATCCAGAAGGCTATCTTTGTTGTCATGACAGCTATACTTTTTTCGAGTATACATATAGCAGTTAGGCGTAGTGCAATTAGTGAAATAATTTATTAACGTTACCTTGTGTTTACAACAGTACTGTACGATATTTTCTTCCCCAGACTCCTCTAACATTTCAAATTTGGCCCAGTTCATAGGAGGTCCATATGTCATATGCTCACCTTGAGCGTATTATGCTCAGTCAGTGAGTGTATTTACACATGTATTTGTATAAATTATAGAAAAAGTAGTGTGGCCTTTCGTGAAAGTATTTTTTTATTTTCTAATGGAAACAACTCTGATGACGTTTATATTTCGTTAATCAATATGTTTATTTCCATTTGTTTTAAATTCCGGAATAAAGGATGAATCCAGCATAAATTTCTTTGGGAAGGGGAGGGGATTACATTGTTGTGCATAACATTTAAAGATCCTGACACAAAAACGCTACATTATGGTTCAATTCAGCCAATTAAGCGTCAAGAAGAGATTGCATTGGATATTAAAAAATGTTTTCATGAAATAAAAAGAAAACAAACGGGTACCACATCTCTCGAAGAAATGCATGGATCTTTTTTTAATAAAAATCAAAGCATATCCCTGATAATCAATTAATTTCCGTAACTATATATTTTTTGAATTTCTTTAATTTTCATAGACTCTGTTTCAGATTCTTAGCTCTAAGTTCTAATATATGATGATAGTGTGAAAATAGGTGAAATATTACTAAAGTTGCATTATAATCTCATTATCATAGATTTATAAAAGAGAGAGAGAGAGAAAGTGTATAAGGCGAGGACAATCACCTGCTCTATGACGAAAAAGTTTGATTTTTCTACTATTATGTTGTCGGTAATGTCATCTTCAACATATTTGATTCATATAATAGTATTGTACTGTAAAAATCTTGATTGAAAATTGTTTTTTAAACTTATTTAGTGGTAAATGGGTACGTTAATATTAAACGATTCCAGCCATAAGAATTTATTTCTGAATATGAATGGGTCAGGTTTCTATCCTAAGTTTTGTGCTTATATTACGGAAAAGTAAACACACTGTGTTTTTTCTAAATGGAGTCTGGACCCATTCTATTTAAAAGTCGAATATTTCTGGAATGTTAAAAAAGTGAGGATAATGAGCATTGATTTATGTCGAAAAATTTACAAATACAAATATGTGAGTAGGGCATAAATACGGACCGCACGGATATACCAGAGATGGGAACAGGTGCCTAGGAGGAGTAAGCATCCCTTGTTGATCGGTCACATCCGCTGTGAGCCCTATGTATTCATCAGGTAAACGGAGCATTTCGCGAACAAATTTAGTATAAAAACAAAGGTCTAACAGTTGGGTGAAAGAAGCAAGCCAAAAAAAAACGAACCAGGATAAATTAAATAATAGGTGGAAAAAATATTTTTTGTCTCAACAATTCATTTTTTTTAAAGCAAACTGACACACAACCAACAAGAAGACACCGTAGCGTATAGTGGTTAACGCATTCAGTCTCACGCCTATCATGAGCTTTGGGGAGAGTTCAAATACTAGTAGTTTGTGAAGCCTTTATTTTCCTTTTTACATACCTTTAAAACATTAGTGAAAATATATAACGTGTATTTATCAATACATTTCAAGTTATTTAAAGACATAAATTTGAGAAAGTGTCTTTGGATTATATCCCCCTTCCTTTATATAAGCCACCATTCTTCAAGAGGTATTCTATGCAAATCAAACATAGCATTTCTGTATCAATCGCGACAAAATGCAAATCAAGTATAGCACAAACACCAGCAATGATTAAACATTTCATCAAATTCTATAATTATCAATTTCTGTTTTACTTCTTTTGACTGATAAATGTTTCTCTTGTGATTATGAATGCCAATATGTTTTCAAAACTGTTAAAATCGCAATAATTTTATCAAAAATCAATAAATCTTGATTTCATGCAAATCACACTCTCTCTCTCTCTCTCTCTCTCTCTCTCTCATTACCTTCATATGGATTCTTTGTTGTTACTTTTAGCGTTAAGTATCCAGAATAAATGCCACTACTTTTTGATGGTGCTGTTAGTTTGATCTTGACATCACCATATGTATCGCCACAGAACTTTTCAGGTTGGGAATCAAAGCAGCTGTATGTCTAAGATTAAAATTAATGGTCTAGTACGTTCATTTTTTTTGACAGATGCTGAAGATCATTGTCTTTTTTTATCCGAATGGAACCAATATACTAGAGCACTGTTTGACCATAATTTGGTTGTAATGTTGTATTTGATTTTCAAATATATATAAAAACGGAAAACGGTGTTTTTCATAAACATTGAGTGAATGAAGCATTGGATTTGCTTCAAATTAAAATGCATCCTGTATGTGTGAAAAAAGATAGTAAAACCATTTTTTAATTTGCAAATAATATTAAGGTAATTATATCAATTTTATTCAAACTGTAATTAAAATTTAAACCAAACCAAAACAATTTTAAAATTTATATTTTTGGTCAATTTCGCTAAAGTGTCCAAAAACTGACATTTTTTTTCTAAAACAATATTATGGATCTTTCAAGACAAACCGTCGTATTCTTTTTTTTCAGAAAAAGTAGCAAGGTACGATTGTTTGAACGACAAAATACCATTTATATTTTTAAAATGAACACTTACTTCGTCAAGCTCCGTTCCTATAAGCCCTCCGTAATATTGAAGCTTAACGGAACAGCTATTGATATCAAAGCTTTGGGCCTCAACACACACTTTGTTATCGGTATTGAATGGACTGAATGTGTACGAACAGTATGACGATAAACTTTCCCCGCTCCACGTGATGTAATAAGTGTCGTCATCAAAAATAGTCTTTGTGTCGTATCCAGAACACGTGCTATCAAAGTACACTGCAAAGGATAAAAGATCAAAGGATGAGAACAAAATAATGTTAGTCTTTGAATAAGTAGTATATCTCAATGAAATGAATACGGCCTTATATGTAAACTTCTTACAGTTTGAACTGTATCCTCTCACGATAGGTATCGTAGCAAACACCAAAATGACCTCGGAACGGAAATTCATCTGAAAATAATGTGTGGCATTTATACGTTTATTTTCAAAGCATCTTTCTTATAACGAACTTCCTTTCATAATAGACATGTTTTAAATAAAGCAAATAAAATCCCATTTCTAATTGACAACTGGAGGAAAGCGTGTGCATGTAAAAATTCCTAATCTATACCTAATTCTATTTATGTATAATTAAAAATTTTGTTTCACATTAATCGCATATGTAAACCCTTTTGGAACCTATCTCTTAAACTTTTTTTGTTTTGACAATCAAAATTAGGTTTTATGCTCCCTCTTTCAAGAAGCAAATAGGTCGGTATAAAAATAGATTAACTTATATCTATCGCTCCCTTTCTAAGGAGGAACATATTCAAAATCATGTCATTTGGAATATTTTGGTTTATACCGAACAACACTACTAAATTTGAATTACTAGTACATTCATCATATCTACAATGGATTTTGAAACTCAATAAAAATCCGTAAAAACATGGATGCATAGCAAGTTCCGGTAAATGTTCAACTAAGTCCTCTTTTTTTACGATTTCTAAAATATTAACAGTAGTGAAGAAGAAACTTCAGGAGTCCTTTTGCAAAAATATATATATCAGAGGTGAAATAGCTTGGATTCAGTTCTGTAAAACTATAACCCATGGGGGTAGGATATGGCCAGAAAAGGTTATTCATCCTGTTCCTATTTTATTCTCTCTAAATCCTCATTGTTTTTTCTTCATATGGGCCATTCATTTACACCACTAAATTAAGAAATTGCGTCAACTGCAAATAACAATCGCTTCACTAAATTACTAGTCAATCCGCTAATTAATAAAAGTTCACAATTGCCAGACTTCATAATTGTATGACATAGCATCCGTTTATCGCTTGATCAGTGGTATCTTCACTAGAATTCGACTACCGCTATAATTCGAATATGCATCTCCAGTTTTTGTTTTTGGAGTATGACTCTTGTCATTTTGATGTTAAAATTCTATGTGAATAGTTATAATGTGTGAAAACATCCAAAAAAGTTATTTTAATAAGGTGATTGGCTTGATAAACTCACGTAAGATTTCCTTGTAATTGTTATTGAATAGACATTTAATGATTATTAAACTTAATGCAATATATTTTTGAGCACAGATCAATGAAAATATTATAATGAATCTGCAGTGATAAAATTTGGCTATTTGATTTCCGGGATTATGTGATTTTGTTCTGTAGCACATTGTATCAAAAGTCGCCTAAAAGGCGCAGTTGTTAGAGCGTCCGCTCTATAGTTGCGAAGTAAGGAGTTGATCCTTACGTCGAAGGTTAGAATCCTACTGTGGGACGTAGAGACCGGTCCCTCGGATGAGACCTAGAAACCGAGGTCCCGTGTCACAGTAACTGTTGGCACGAAAAAGAACCCTCACTGCTCAATGGCCCTAAGTGCCGAGTATAGGACAAAATTTGAAGCACTCGAGTGAAAATTTATCGAGGGGGAATTAAAAAACCAATAAATCAATCAATAATTATATCAAAATAATTTGGAAAGACACGCTTTGTATAGACTTTTTTCGATAATGTGTCGTCTTTGATATTCAATTAAAATATACATTAACAGATTTGAAATGCGATTACTTACAGTGTACCTTTGTCGATATCTATTATCTATCCACTTCATAAAAATGGCATTTGGAAAAGTTCCTTTGAAATATCCTATATTGCTTATGCAATGAACATCCGGAGATGGTTAACACTCAGTACTTAAAGGTGATAACAAACGTGTGATAATGCCCACGTGATCAACAACTCGTGAGAAATTGTAATGAGTGTAAATACTTTAGATATTTACTTTTAGTATAAAGAATGCTCAAGAAAACTTAAGATAAAAAATATATTGTTCTAAAATAATTCTGTGACATTAAAATTGTTTTCTTACACATGTGTATGAAGGTCGATTGAATATTACAACAATTTGTATTTTTATAATGAAGAAATAAGTTTTATATGATAAACAGTTTACTTTAAGTTAACTTTCTAAAATATAAATATAATTGTGCAAGAACAAGGTTTCTATTGCAAAATGAAATGAGTGGAAAACCTGGTGATTTAACATTTACAATGCACGGCTTGAAACAAAAGCTTACCTGGGAGGCTAAGATAAACAGATCAGATGATAAAGAATGAACATTTCCCTCTATAGCCTTTGTACGTTTTAAAGATAATAAGATGTGATACTATTTTATCATTATCTTTTGCATGTATATGAAATGCTTATATTAACTGCTGCTCAAAAGAAATAATTGTATGAATTATAATGTAATGGTCCTCTATTTTACAATGATACCTCTTCTATTTATAAAAGGTACATACAATGTATAAACTTATCTTTTGAAAATATTTAATGAAAGGAAAACATGCTGTCTTATTACCAAATGAAATTAAGGAAAAACCGAGTGATTTCGATGAAAATGTACTCTAGTCCTTAGCAGCATACTCTAGTCCTCAACCGTATAATAACATCCTAATGTTTATGATACTTAAGATTTTAAAAGATTGATAAAAAATTCCAAAATCTAAAGTGAAAAAAAATCATTACACTACTTGTTTAGTATTCTTTTCATTAACACTAAGACTCAGTAAAGCAATTTTCTGGCAAAACTTAGAGCTTATAAAAAATAACATTGCTTACCTTCAAGTATGATTCATATAACTACGGAGATTTTATACTGTTGTCTATCTGTTATTACCTTATACAATCATTTATTGAGATAGTATATTATCTCAAAATAAACATAATATCGCAAGGTTAATTTGTAAATATAGCAATGGAATACAAATGAAAATAAAATTAAGATTTTATAAGTTGACACAAAAATGATAAAAAGTTATCTATATTCTAATGATCCGCAAAGTCGTGTCGGGATGATACTTTCCGTATTACGAAATATTAGTTGAGTGTTAAACAATAAAGATATGAGCCATCTAGCATGATGAAGGTGATGACTTTATATTTTTCAGTTTTTTTACTTATGTAGTCAAATTCCGCCATCACCCACTCCTCACTTTTTAGTGGGCGATCAGTTTTTAAAAATAAGGAAAGCCACTGGAGGATAAGTTGATGTTATAGGAATTTCTTGAATTAAATCTTCTTAAGGATGACGTTTACTCAGGTTTCAGAAATCAAAAAGTAAATTTTATAAAGTATGATGTATTATACCAAAAATTGTTCTAAATGGATAAAATAACTAAGTTTTATCTCAATATCAATTTAAAAATTTAATATGTAAGTACTTGAAGAAAATATATAGGAACAAAACTCAATGTATGGTTATGCAGAGGAAATTCGGACTTGATTTTTCATTTTTGTCAAAATTTTTATTTCTTGAAATATTAATCACAAAATAAAGGTTACATGTATTTTAAGACATCATTCTGCAAATATTTTATGTGTTTAAGCTCATAAATTATTTCTAATAAATGAATTCTATGAAATAAAGAAATTAAAAAAATATGAACAAAAACCACTCCAGACAGCATATCTCAATAATTTGATCATTGACCCCATATAATATTAATACCATGAGAATGAGGGTATCAAAAGTAACCTGAGGCTATAATTAATTTAGAGCTCTTATCATTAAGATTTTTGTAATATTTGATTAAAAATATGGAAAATATAATTATATATATGACAGAGGAAATTCGAACTGTAATAATTATCACGTTTATGGCCCAAACTCTACTCATTTCTTTATATGGAGCAACTCTGTCCATTGCTATAATATTTCATTAGTTAAAGAGTTTTGTTGCTTGTAATATTTTGTGGTTGAAGAAAAAAAATAGTCATAGTGTGAAAAATTGCGGTATTTACCGAGAAATACTCAGGGGCCACTAGCATGAAAACGAGGTCATTAACCTAGTTATTTGAAATAGAAATTTAACACAAGAATCCTAGGTGTACAATGTACAATAGGTGGATTTTTGTTCTTAACAGTGGAATTTTTAGTCATCTGAGTAAAGGTATACCTTAAAGTCAATGTTTCGTGTGCATTTTAATGTCATCATAGTGACCTTGTTAAAAATGTTATACACGAGTCATATTTATCGTATTTTGCTGATGTCTTTGATAATATTTTTCAAACCGTTTTCAACATGTATATTTCCATGGACCCGTTTTTAATCCTTGTTTGTAGAATTGTATTATTTGAAATCGATTTCATTTTATTTTTTACAGTTCTAATTTTAGTTCTAACATATATTAATTACACGTATCAAAATAACATGTAAATAAAATCAACATTTACTATAACAAATACTGTTAAAGAATCTACAAAGATATACCATTGAGCACTATATCCCCGATCTGGCAGAGATAATGCAATATTTATTATATTCCTAGCATATTTACGGTGTTTGTGATCGGTCGCGAGGGGCTCCATGGCACCTGAACCCACCTATTTTTAATTGCTCCGTGATTGTTGTGCTCCCGATATCCATGCTTTGACCTTTGAGCTTGATAACTGTTTGTTATCTCCTATTTAATTTAAGGTCACTTGACTACGTGTATAAATATTTACATTAGCTTATGTCTTTCCTTATATGACAATATAAATTAAATTGACATTCAATTTTCAATGACATGCAGTTGGGCAAACTGCACGAGACTATTAGAAAGTCTTGACTGTGACGTCATATAACGCCGTAGTTACGTTATGTTGCATTTCTATAACAATGTCTAAATAGCGCCTATTTTTCCTTGTAGGACGAATAAAAGTAAAATATACAATAACGCCCTTCGTTTTGATCACGTGACCGACTTCATATCACATCCCAATGAAACTCTAAAAATGATTTCTTATTTCTTAATTAAACATTGAATAAGATACATAGAAATATTAAAGTGTAAACAAAACCTTTAGACAAATTGCCACAAAGCAACAGAAGTATTATGATGAGGGTTCAACGAAATAACAAGAGAAAAGAACAAAAATCACAAATTATTTTACTGTATTTGCACAGAACCCCGCCCCAGCAGTATAGCTTCTGAATCCAGGGCTGATAAATTTACAACTATTAAAGATCCATGCTTATTCATTATAAAAATGGATTATAAATATGGAAACCGTCAGTTAGCATTCGACTTAATGATCGTTTGTATAATTATGCTGATAGAGTAATTGTATCTACCGAAGAGCTTACGAAATATTTACTTTAGAGAAGATTGTTGATTTTCTTCTTTAATTAAGCTATTTTTTCAATACTTTGTTTCCTCCCGAAATTGTTCGTACGTATGTATTTATTGCATGCTCTTGCTTATTAAGTCAGCTAAGAGACTTAAAATTCATAAGCAAGTGCTATAGTTTCATTGCTAACTCAGTAATAATAAGGAAAGTGTCTGATAGAGAAATTGAAGTCACGTCTTTTTCTATTAAGATATACAAATCTGAAACAGGTGTATAGGACTATATTAGATAAAGGATATGGAGATAATTACGAACAGTATTCAATCTTAAAGTCTATAAACAAAACAAAATAGGAACAGGGAAAACACGGACCACCGAAACATCAGAGGTGGGATCAGGTGCCATGGAGGTGTGAGCATCCCCTGCTGACTGTTCATACCCGCCGTGTGCTCCTTGTCATGATCTGGAAATTACAGAAAAATCCGTCGTCAATTCAATAAATAAATAATGGACTAACAATTAGTATGAAAAACGTCAGTCAGCATTTGACTCAATGATAAATTGTTTCTGCTGACAAGGTCATTGTATCGACCATAGAACTTACGTAATGAGGACTTTTAATGAGACTGCTGATATTCTTGTTTCATCAACTTGCTTTTCAATAATTTACCTCGTTTTAGAAATTGTTCATACGTAGAGCAATCTCTTGCGTATCGAATCAACTGAGATATATATACTCTGTATGCAGGTGATGAAGGTATATTGCTGCATAAGTAAGGGAAGTTGATTGTAGAAAAGTTAAAGTTACCACGTTTATCATATAGCTTGATTGTTAGATTCAATGAAAATTGCACAATCAATCAAATTGAATGATTAAACAACAATGGTTAATACTTTGTCCATTTGCAAAAAAGTGTTTAAAACGTATATCCTAGAATTAACTGTACTAATAGCGTTGTTTTCCTGCCAGTAAGTTGTACAGTTGCGCGGTAAGTCCTTATGTTGAATTACACTGCTTTTAGACAACATCTTAAAAAAAAACTTAAAATCCCAAATTACAGCTCAAAAGATCCCTCACTGCTCACTAGCCAATTATAAGAATAGGAGAAAAATAAATGACACGAACAAAACAAGAAATATGATTAATATACATCAAAGTATACAAGAAAAATATTATTTAATGTATAAATATGTGGTTGAACAAACATTTCTTTGTACAATTCAAAAATTACTTATGAATTTAAAAATATTCTAAGCAACATATAAATGCATAGGGAAAGTGTTTCATGGGTATGAAGATAAATTGTAATGTTGAACAATAGTGCTGAAATTTTTAATGGTTCAGAAAAAAGCAAATAAAACAATAACAGTTGCTCATAAGATATAATCTTCACATATTCTTTAAAACCTTTATCGTGTATTGACAATGACAGGAACGGTAACTGTGTATTCTGTGGCCATTACTTCGTTTGTAGAATAGGGAGGCGGGGGGTCAAAGCTCGTTGGAGGATTTCCTAAATCTACAAAATGTATATCAATTATACAATGCATTCATTTTCCCTCTAATAATTTAAAGAAATTCATAATTACAGAAAATAAAACTTTACAACTTTGTTGTAAAAAAAGTGATTAATTCATTTTATTTTTTCCCAATAATTGTTACTTCAATACTTTGTTTTCTAGATATTGGAACAGAGACATAATAATTTTGATTTTTGGTTACATTATACTATAATATTCATTTCTAGAGCACAAACGTAATAATTTACTCATTAATTGTACTTAATTAATGATAATCTTAAAGTACCTGTAGAAGAATTGTCGACCAAACGTGTGTGTGGAATTTCCGACCTCTGAAACACTAATCCTGGAGTTCTTTTTCTTCGACAAATCAAAACAACTGCCGCTGCTATTAAGGCAGTAACCGAGACTACAGAAATTAGTCCTATAATCCACGTGTCTGAAAGTAATAAAGTAATCTTGTATAACATTGCTTTCATTTCTTTGTTAAGTTTACATTTCATGAAATGTGATATGATGTTATGGTCAGATTCTGTGAAAGGAAATAGTAAGATTACAAATATTAATCATGATCTAGATTTGAATAAATCACACAATATAAATTATAATCTGATAGGAACCTATGCAAACAGATGTGGAATCAGATGCCATGGAGTGAACATCCCACATAGGGCTATGAACCGGTCACAACCACTGTATATCCCCTGTCATAAGCGGGTAAACAGAATCACTTTCTGATATCACAAGTAAAATTGGCTCATATGAGATTCATGGGATTTTCTTATTATTTTTTATATAAATATTGTGTATGGTTTGAAAAAAACTCACATATTCTAAGAACGTTTTCTTTGCACTATATTTATGCGATATAAATTCATATGAATATTTTATCAAAATTGCATGAAGTGTACACATATACTTTATGTAACTTTTTTTCTCTTTTTCATGCAAAGAATGAATATGAAATTAATGACATTTATCACTCATTTGTAAAGGAGAAGTTGTCTAGTACTTGATAACAAAATACAAGAAAGAGAATACAATATTGATCATGACTGTTTTTGACTTAGGACTTTATCACTATGAATTATTGTAGTGTAGGAATTATAATTTTTTTAACATTATTCGCTTTCCAATGTAAAAAATGTTTTCAAAAAGGTAAATGTGGTTGAAATATACTTTTTCAAAGACTTTCTATCAATTGATAAATGGATATGAAATATTGTACATTACAATCTTCAAGGAATATTTTTTTCATTATCATAACGTTTCGTCCCTACATGACGATATTTAGCTAATTTATGTATTAAAAATCAATTTCACAGAAAGGGGAAATAAAATAGTCTTCATGTTTTACAGTACAACGCTAATCCATACTGTCGCCGAGCTCTTTAAGTTGTTCATGTGCATAGCCATTAAGTCAAGATGAAAAACATATTATTTAAATGAAAAGAAAACCCACTTACAGTCTTGCTGCTTGGGTTTGTGTTCTTTATATGCATAGACTCTCAATTGAAATGAGTTTGATGTACTACTAAAGGTCCTAGGAACGGATAGTTTGATATCGATGTCTGCATTTTGCGATCCACAAAATTTCTTTGGAGTTTGACCACATCCATATGTCTGAGGAATGATAAAGCAAGCATTTTCTTTTTGTTAAATATAAGTATAAATGATTATAATACAATAAGCAGAATCATAATCCATACATTTATACATCTTTTTGTTCATGTTACTTGTCTGGATTTTTTTTTCGATGAAAATGATATAAACTTGTTTTTACCCTCTTCAAATCGCCTTCCTCGATGTAATAAACATTCACACTACAATCTTGTATGTTAAAAGTTTTAACTTCAACACACACTTTGCTTAGCGACTCCACAGGCTCTAAAGTTATCTTACAGCTCCTCCTAGTTCTTGAAAGAGAGGAACCGTCCCAGGAGAGGTGATAGTCATCACTAGGGTAAACGCTGTAGAATGTAGAACCCAGATCGCATGTAAAGTCCGAGAAGGAAACTAAAATTAATATTTAAAAGATAAACGTTGAAAAAAATTAGATGACAAATTTTTCAGTAGGCTTACATACATACATGTAATAAGTACTTACCCGAAGTGCTCATAACTTGTTCAGCATGCATAGACCATACAACAATACTCGAAATCCATATCCAAAACATCATCATCATCTAACTCCTTAATCCAAAAAAGTCATAAGGATTGAAATTATATTATATAGTCTGATAATAATAATTGGACTATTTAATTTTGATATGATTGCTTCACAAAATACCCGTGCAATTTAAATTTTCATTTCTTTACTGTGTCCAATGATCTGTGTATTAAAAAGTATTATACGTTGATCTTCCTCTTTCATTCGTTTTGTTTTACTTTTTTCATTTCAAAGGAATATTGAGCATGTAATTCATAAAGGACTGTGTTGAGATTTCACATCTTACATATTGTGTTCTAAAGGAACTGACAAAAAAATTTAAACTTTGATTTGAATGAAAAAAAAAAAACTTCCTGGTGTACATGCACACAGTGTGATTTATAAATGGCGTCTGCCATGAAAACTGACACAGTGAGATTTATAAATGGAGTCTGTTATGAACACTCATTTCATTTCGATAAAAACAAAGTACTCACCTATATGAATTCTATCCACAATCTATGAATCAAAGGTACATTAATTATATTTTCATTTTTTTTACTAAAAATGACTGCGACCTCTTAACTGCTATGTAAACAATGATTCGCATGACTGGTTTTTCCACTACAGTGAAATAAAGCGGAATTCCTCGACACATAAATGAATAACACAATACTGCACAACGTGTGCTAAATGTTTATCATGAAAGCACTTGAACACAACGATACCTAACCACGTAAGACGAAAAGTATGGATTCCATATATATAAATATTTTAGTAATTATGAATTAATAATACGGCTCCCTAAATATAAACTGTTGAAATAATTAGTATCAGCTGGTAATCCCAGAAGGCGATCTAAGTATTTAAAACGATATGAAAGAAAAATCACGGCCTTCATTGTTTTATTTTTTTATTTACCAGTGTTATAAAAAAGGATTCCAAAATCAAAATAAATGCCTCTTTTATCTTAAATCTTACACATTTTTTCTTAGAAAAAGGGCGACTGTAAATTGTTTAAATGGATTATAATGTATTCTTTCACTTTTTTTATTCTAACAGTAGTCTTTTCAGAATCTATTAAATGCAGACATAAATATTTTTGAAGTTTTAGTTTCGAAGTTTTAAAACATTCTGACAAGTACTCTGAAGTTGACATCTAAAAGATATTCGGGTTTCTAATTGACTATTTCTATGTGGTTTTTGGAGACAAGGTCTTCCAACAATCTATTTGAATTCCCACTGGTACCAATTATTCCCCGTTATTAGAAGACCTAAAAATCTAACAATCAAACTCTTTGATAAACGTGATGAATAAACTTTTCAAAGGTCAACTTCCCATTCTTATGCAGCAATATACCTTCATCACCTGCAGTCTTGTTTAAAGTCATCATTTCATAAGTTCTATGGTTGATACAATGACCTTGTCGGCAAATACAATTCATCATTGAGTCAAATGCTGATGGACGTTTGTCATATTAATTGTTACATGTAGTCCCTCATTTATACACTGAATCGACGAAGGATTTTTCTGTTATTTCCCAGTCATGACAAGGAGCACACTGCGGGTGTGACCGGTCAGTAGGGGATGGTCACTCCTCCATAGCACTTGATCCCCCAGATGTTTTGGCGGTCACTATGTTGATTTGAAACGCAGGGGCATACTTTATGTACGCTCACTTTCTAAAACGAGGTAAGTTATTGAACAAGAAAGTTGATGAAACAAGTTAAGCGTCTTGTTTAAAGTCACAATTTCCAAAGTTATATTGTCGATAGAATGACATTGTCAGTAATAACAGTATATAATTAAATCATTTGCTGACTGACGTTTTTCATACTAATTGTAGGACAATCATTAAAACTGTTTTGGTGAAATATTTTTTTCCATTATTTCCCTATCATGACAAGGAAAACACGGTGAGTGTGAACGATTAACAGCAGATGCTTACTTTTCTATGGCACGTGATCCCACCTCTGCTCTGCTATTTTGTATTGTTTAATATCCTTTTGATCTTCGATACTGTTTATATCAGCAGTCTTTTTTAAAGTCGTCATATCGTAAGTTCTGTGGTCGATACAATAGCCTTGTCAGCAAATACAATTTATCATTGAGTCAAATGCTGACTGACGTTTTTCATACTGGTCCATTATTTATACACTGAATTGACGATGGATTTTTCCGTTATTTCCCGATCATGACAAGGAGTACACGGCGAGTGTGACCGGTCAGCAGGGATGCTCACTCCTTCATGGCACCTGATCCCATCTCTGATGTTTCGGAAGTCCGTGTTTGCTCTTCTCCTATTTTGTATTGTTTTATAAACTTTGATATTGAATACTGTTCGTTATCTCCATATCCTTCTACATGTCTTCTGTGAAAACCTATTTCAGTAAGACAAAAGTCAGAATTTAGCCTTGAGAGTACTAACAGAAACTCGTCAACGGGATATTAAAACCTAACTTTTGAATCATTAAGAAAAAACTGGCTGCGACCTCTCAATTGCAATTACAATTGTAACAAAACTTCACGTAATGAATTTTCCGCCACTCTGTTATAATGCGAAGTTCCTCCATGCATAAAACACAAGCATGTTGAATATAATAAAGAGCACTGAATGATATAGATATGGTTAGGTGCAAATTTGGACCCTTATTTGATTAAGCATGAAGAACACAGTAGGCTGTTTAAATTGTTTTTGTTAGTGTTTAAACTCAAACCTTTAAACCACAATTTTAATTCAATTAATTTATCTAATTTTGATTCAAAGCTTACACAGAGGCCTCAAGAAGTGAAACTTAATTTTCTGATCTCCTCATTTCTAGTAGAAATATGTCAAATTTTCACTTAGGAGAACATAAATCACAAGCTTGCCTTTATGATATTTTCCTATAATAAATAATAATTTTTTAAAAATAAAGAATTATATTTAACAAGGTGCATGACTATACAAATTATCTAGAACGCACTTGATTGATTGATTGATTTATTGATTGATTGATTGTACATTTTTTACCGCCAAGTCGGCAATATTTCATCCATATTTCGGCGGAAGAACGCACTTGAAAATTAATTTTAAGTCGTTGCCATTTTTTGAAATGAAAAAGTTTTCCTTTATAAATTGTACAAGTATAATTGTAACATAATTATTTTCAACGAAGCCAATATGTACCCGATGTCATGAAATGTGAGGGTAAAAACACAAATCAAGGTCTTAAATCATTGAAACACAATATGGTAAATAGTGCACACATGAACCATTAAGAAAATCACAGTGGAGATCAGATGCAATGAGAGAACAGCCATCCTCTTTCGACTTGACCCATGTGCTGACACTTTGATGATTGAACAACGGAAAATAATCAGAATTCAGTGTGAAAATTAGGGTTAAGCGTTTTCTTATTCTGCATGAGAAACTTCAACATTCTACCCAAAGACCAAAGCTAAAGACTGTATTTGCTAACAAAGTCAATATGTCGACCGCAGAAGTATCGAAATATGATGACTATCAGCGAAAGTCTTAATTCTTCTATCAACAACAGATATCTTGTTTTCGAATTTATAGCATGCTTTTGCAAAACGAATCAACTGGAAGATATTCAGTCTTCAGAGATTCAGAGAACAAAAGCATGACACCACAGCAATGTTTTGAATGTAATTATAACATCGATATTAAACATATTATAAGATATTGTTCTTTAGAAAATACACAAGTCTAATCAAAGCAAACTATTCCGATAACAGGATATTTTTAATTCAAAATAAAACACTTAATTGTTGCAATTATATTTCCTCTGTTGATAAATAAATAAAATGTCTTTTTTTTTAAAAACATATTTTTCGAAAGTAAATTTCTTCAACCTGATGTTTATATCTTGGCATTTAAATGGCAATTTATGAAACAGAGGGAACATGACTATTATATAGGGACAGTGAGAATAGCTCTGAGTATTGTATAGATAGATCTAAATGTTATATATTTAGACTTGGCAAAATATACAGTATATCATAAATAAACTCAATGCTTTGTAACAACAATATTGGTTCAATGTATACATAACCCTAACATGTTTATTTATAATATATGTTTAAATATGGCTCAATGTATAGTATATAAAAAGATCAATGTACAAGGCTAATTGGAAAATTCACTGACATTAGTCATAACGCTTTAAATTTCATCAGGCTGATTACAACTTTTGTAATGTTTTGACCTTGTCTGCAAATACAATTTATCATTACGTCAAAAACTGACTGACTTTTATACATGGTGATCGTGACAGTCGGCAGGGAATGTGCACTCCTCCATGGGATCTGAGCCACTTATGATGTTCTGGAGGTCCGTGTTTGTTCCGCTCCTATTTTGTAATGTTCAATGGACTTTTGAGCTCAAATACTGTTGTTCTCTCCACATAAAATTCACAAATTGGGAAGAAGCATCCTTCCTCATCCTAACTATGTACATAGTTCATTGGTTTTACACCCGTGAGCATAGGAGAAGATTTCAAAAGAATGTATGCATTTTCACTATATAATCAACAGAGCCCCGCCCTAACACTTGGACCCCTGACCCTAGGTCATGAAATACACAATTTTGGAAGAGGCAGCCTTATTCAATATAACCATGTACTTAGGCAGTTTATTTCATACCCAGGAGCAGAGAAGATTTTTGAAGAATTAATGTATTTTCACTTCATAAACAATAGAACCCCGCCCTAACACCAGAACCCCTCACCCATGGGCTATGAAATTCACTTTTTTAGAAGAGGCATTCAAGGTCATCATAACTATGTACTTAGTTTGTTTGTTAAACACCCGGGAGCAGAGAAGACGATTTTTAAAGAATTAATGCATTTTCACAATATAACCAATAGAGCCCTGCCCTAACACCAGATCCCCTGACCCAGGGGCCATGAAATTCACAAATTGGGAAGAAGCATCCTTCCTTATCATAAATATGTACATAGTTCATTGGTTAAATGTCCAAGAGCAGAGGAGAAGATTTTTAAAGAATACATGCATTTTTACTATATAGTCAAAAAAACCCTGCCCTAACACCAGAACCCCTAATCCTGGGGCCATGAAATTCACAATTTTGGAAGAGGCAATATTATTCAACATAACCATGTACTTGGTTGGCTTATTTAATGCCCAGGAGCAGAGAAGAAGATTTTCAAAGAAAAAATGCATTTTCACTATATAGTCTATTTAGCCCTGCTCTAGCACAAGCACCCCTGACCCTGAGGCCAGGAATTTCACAACTTTGGTAAAAGACTCAATGCTGATTACAATCATGCCAACAATTTGACTGCTTGATGTCCAGGAGTGCAGAAGTTTTTTTTAAAGATTGCACTAATTTTAGTGGCCACATCCCACAGGCCCCAGAGGAGCAGGGACCATGAAATTCACAAATTTTGTTTCCCTTTACACATAAATGCTTTGTGCTAAAATTGGTTGAAAATGGCTGAGCGGTTGCAGAGAAGAAGCTGAAAATGTTCAAATGTTAATGCACGACGCACGACGACGGACAACAACAGATAGCAATAGATCACCTGAGTTTATTCAAGTGATCTAAAAATAGGACCCAATTGGAGGCTAATTTTATTTCAAATAATGCCATTTTGACGGACAGAAGTATTTGCAAAAAGTTGACTTTTAACGGGGTTGTTAAGATCCCTGTAACTGTAACATCACAAATAGAGATAATTATATTAAAACTAAGTAACAGGGGCATTATATCATATGTTTTATTTAATTGTCTTCAGATGGACCATTTCACGTTCTCTATTCTGTATTCACTGGGTGAGTATCCGGAATCGTGAATTCTGTTGTTGATACTTCAGGTACTGGTTCAAAATCTATCCGTTGTTGATCTAACAAATGAAAATAGATCATTCACTCAATCATCGAAGCAATAAATTTTGTAAGGTTCAAGAATATCATTGAATATTATTCCTGCTATTCCATATATCTGTTTGGCAAGAACAGAGGATCTCTATGTGTTATTGTAGGACGCTTTTATTCATTTATATCATTTATATACAGTGAATAATACCTTTCTTGTTAACCCTTTTACATAAACAATTATCATGGAGTATCAAATATTCTTTACATTAACCATAAAATAATAATAAAATTATTAAACCTGAATCTTCTGAATCAACCATTCGAGTATGAGGAATTTCAGACCTCCATAAAACTATGCTTCCTTTTCGAGCTCGGCGACACAAGCCAGCACAAGCCAGGATTATCCCCACAGCGACGACTACCAGGGATATAAGACCGACATTAATCCACACATCTTCAAGGAAAAACAGACTTTCATTACCTCTTTGAAGTTCTATGTCTCTCATAAAGCTACAAGCACACGACTACTCTGCATTTGATATGATATTTAACAGGGCTGCAACAAAGCAACAAGTCATGTGAACTCTTTGAATGGGATGTAAAGAATGGGTGAGCTTAAGATCCTACATATATTTTGGATATTTTTTTGACTACTCTACCAAGCTGTAAATGCAGTGTATTCAAGATAATTTGGAAGGACACACAAAACTAGAACTATATTTAATTTACGGGATTCTGAAAAGAGCTACCAAACACGCTCCATTGTGATTTAGATTGAGTTCAGGAGGAAGAATACAATGAAATTCTTTTCATTAGTACACTCGCAGGAAGGTATCACGTGATGACTTGTAATAATCAATTGGTCAATCGAATTCGAATCGAAAAGTTTGTATCAAACATCTTTTTTGTTAAATTAACTAAAAGCACCTTTAAGGAGGCTGGGGGGTCAACAAATTAACTACCAGATTTAACTTACTTTTTTAAATACGGTATCTTAAGCTGTCAACTATCATTTGGCAAAGAAAAAATTCATACATTTTAGTTTTAAAATTTGATCTTTTTTGTATATCTTTATATGGAGCTATTTTTTAAAGGAGATCGTGATATTCTGAAAATGGCTGCTACCCCCAGCCTCTTTAATATGACATTTTTTGTAAGTACACTTTCCTTAAGAGCAGCCAACAAACATGCGCTGGATATCTATTCAGACGATAAAATCACACGGCAATGATTATCTATTGATACTCAAGAAATCTTCAGGCCTCATGCCTCCGATATGAATTTTAAGTTTTCCTGAAAAGAGCGTTTTGAATTCAAATCTAGACTATAAATACATGGTTAGGAAATTTGGTTTTCAGCATTTCTTTTGAGCAGCTAAGTCCACCCAGTCTTTAAACTATCGTTGCCTGCGTGGCGTAGTGGTAAAAGTGTCTTTTATAGAGTCGCAAAGTAAGTCTGTCCTTACGTCGCGGGTTCGAATCTCACTGTGAAATTTAGAGACCGGCCCTTAGGATATCGACGAGACCGTATAACTCGAGGTTACGTGTCGCAGTAGGAGCTGACAAGAAAGAGATTCTTAACTGCTCAATGGTCCTCACTACAACTTAAGACAAATTTGAAAGTCTCCTCCGGCAAGTGGTGGCGTCTTCATATGATAAAAATTCTCGACAGGTACGTTAAACAACAAACAATTAGTCAAACAATCTTTAAACTATCAGTCCCAATTGTCTAACTCAGGATTTGTGTGTTTCGATTTTTAAAATCTGTTTGTTTCAGGTCATTAGAGAATAAAATAACAATACCAGAATAATACTTTATCTATGTAATTTATAAAGACAGTAAAATATTCTTTACTGCCTTCCTGTACTACATCATCAAAAACGAATCTTCTTAAAACACGTTTCTATTTATATTTGAAAATAATGACTACCGAACTTGTAACTAAAATTATTACTTTTCTTGTCATGCGATATTAATGATATAATTCTTGTTAAAAAATCGGAAAAATTGTTACAGTATCAAAGACTGTAGATGACAAAGGAATTTATTTGGTGTACTTACAATCTGGAATAGAAACTGGTACTTCCTGTGCATGAATTTTAAACCGGAAAGAATTTGATCCAAAGAGAGGATTCGTGCTTCTACTGAACAGCTCTATATCTATGTCTTCATTCTGAGATCCACAAAATCTGTCAGGCTTTCTACTGCACTTATACTTCTTAAAAGAAACGAGCACCCACGGTGTAAATAACACAATGAACCAGGCTAGGAAAAAGTTAAAAAAAACAAAAAACAAATTAATCACAAAAAAATAATTATTTAAAGAAATATTTTTTCTGAACATAACAAAACTGAAGCAAAATGTCTGTTGCCTTCTCTATCTTTCCATAAAAATTGACTTGAACGCTACAGTCATTCAGGTGAAAAACTTCCACTTCGACACAGACGCTTAGTGAATCCGTTGGATGAAAAGTTATGCTGCACCCTCTAGACAAAGGAAGTAATGTTCCGTTCCATGTAAGGTAATATTCGTCACCCATATCGACGGAATGGTATGTGGTATCTAAGGAAGCACATAAGGAATCCGAAAAGAACACTGAAATAGGTTACAGTATACAAATACA
Source organism: Saccostrea glomerata (assembly GCA_003671525.1). Lineage (NCBI taxonomy): Eukaryota > Metazoa > Mollusca > Bivalvia > Ostreida > Ostreidae > Saccostrea > Saccostrea glomerata. Next base: position 716,686 of record PRKT01000039.1, on the reverse strand, counting down.
ATAAACATTGCAGGAAGGCAATAGATATAATAGACATTTTAATCAACAATCTCGTTCAAAGTCATCATTTCGTTAGTTCTAAGTTTTAAATTTACAATAACAATTAGATTGACAGCAAATACAATTAAGTCAAAGCGTTAAGTCGAATGCTGACAGACTTTTTGCATACTGATATTTAGTCACTGAGCTGTCAAAATATCTTGTGCCATTATTTCCGGATAATGACAAGGAGAACATGGAAGATATGACCGGTCGGCAGGGTATGCGAAAATGCTCACTCCTCCATGGCAACTGAAACCACTTTTGGTGTTTTTTTAAGTTCCGCGTTTGCTCTTTTGTAATGTAAAATGGACTTTTGAGCTCGAACACTGTTCGTCATTTCCACATATTTCATTTATGAACCTCGGACGGTAACTGAAATCAATGTTAAAACTTACGTGTTTTATCCTTTCCACTATTCACAGTTTCAGACAACATTGAAAGAAGACTCAAAATTCTAAACTGGATAAAATTGGATCCATGTAGAGGATTTGTGCTTCTGCTGAACAGTTCTATGCCTATGTCTTGATACTGAGATCCACAAAAATGTATGGGCTGGCTATTGCACTTTAAATTCTAAAAAGAAACGAGTTTCCATGACAAAATTTCAAACAGGAGGCCCATGGGCCACATTGCTCATTTAAGCACATTTGATAAGAAAAAGCAGAAAACAGTTCAGTATTTCAATGCATGTATATATAATCAGGCTTTTGCTGTTTTTGAGATTTTCGAAGATTTTTTCATATACAGTCCTATAAAAAAAATTGACCACTTACTTCAATCAAGCTGCAATTGTTATGCATGGAAGTCTTGGACGCTATAAATGAATGACAGGGGGCGAGGAATGTTTTAACAGTCATGTGTTACTTTCTGAAGTTAAAATATAATGATATGACATTCTTATCAAATATCTAATTTTTTTAAATCGAGTTTCATATTACTGTATTCATGTCTAAAAATGATCGTATAGAAAATTGATACAGCGTATATTTTTTTTTTTGCGTTTCAGTATATAAAAAACGAAATATTAGTTGCCTTCTCTGTTTTTCCATAAAAATTAACGTGAACACTGCAGTCTTCTAGGTGGAAAAATTTCGTTTCAACACAGACGATTAGTATGTATTCCTCTGGATGAAATGTTATTCTACATGCATTATACGCATGTAGTAATGTTCCGTTCCAAGTAAGGTAATAGTAGACTTCATTGTTGACTGCATAATATGTGGAACATGAAGAATCCGACAAAAACACTGAAATAAGAAAAAGTCTTCAAATAGATTTTCACACTGCGAAAAATCTATAGATATATAATAGAATTCATCTATCTACAGAAAAGATTCAATTTTTTAACACTTACATGTTTTATTCTTCGTACTCTCCACAAGAGAAGACACCATTAACACGAGACTTAAAATTCCAAGCATTGTCGTTCACGAACTCAACCACTACAAAAGCAATCTTTGGTAATCATAGCTCAATGCTATCAATACTATGCATTGAACACTAATGCATCTTATACGTACTCTGCAAAAATAATAAACTGGGTTGGGAAAAGAAGTTTGTTATGATGCCAAGCTTTTTGCTTTTATGGTTTTTAATTTATCGTATTAAGGTTACTCATTAAAGTCCTTTGAAAGTCTATCTTCTAAAAGCTAGATATAGATAACACAAATTTTAAGAAGTAATGTCTAGTGTTCCTGTTTGATGTGAACATATTAATAAATATATACAATGGGATCGGGCATAAGTGACAAGTTATAAAAAAAACTTTCCCGTTTAAAAGATGTCATTCAGTTTACAATAAACAAACTTCCTGGTTCTTCCTTTTTTATATACGATGTACATATATAAATGATTGGTAAAAAAAAAATATTAGCAATTATCATACAACATTCAAAAAGGATACTGACTCACAAAAATGATTGTAGTTACATTATTCCATGACGATACCAATACTCTACAACGTACTTTAAAGAAATGTCTGCTACCTCTCAGGTGCACTGTAAACAAGGGTATGCATGACTGATTTAAAGCACTTTAGTTATGCAAATAGATCGAGTTTTACAATGTCTATATCCAATCAATATTTTTGATATTGTTCGCTCATTCAATAATGTTTCGAATTAAAAAATAGTTTTTTTTAAATCATGTCACATACAACAAATATAAATATCCATGTCTTACTTATTTTTTTTTTTTAAAAATTGGTGTCTTTGATTTGTTGCTTGGATTGGACTTAACATAGATATAAACATAAAAATATATCTCTCAGGTAAGGTAAAACATCGATTTGTGGATGGTATTAATAGTTGAACTTTTTAAATTTTTCTAGGTTAACTGACTTGAGTCAAAATAAAAGTAGAAATGCGACAAAGCATGAACAATTATATCAAGTTAATCATATGAATAATTAATAAAAATTTATCAATTATAACCAAACTAAGTTTCACTTCGGGGAAAAAACTTACTAATTTCAAACATTGTAAACCTTTTTCATCAATTAAGGTGGAGTTTTTTTCTACTATTCTAGTTTGACGATTAATAATTTGCAATTCGAATTCTTCTAAAAATCTTTTTGGCCTTTTAGAAAATGAACTTATAAACCATGCAATGTGTACATACTGGCTCATATGGGTGACCTTGTATATCATTCTTGTGGACACGATCCCAAATTAAGGTAAGAATGCATGCACAGTGATCAAGGATTTTCAGTATTCAATCTCAAAGTCCATAAAACAATACAAAATAAGAGCAGAGCAAACACTGACCACCGAAACATCAGAGGTTGGATCAAGTGCCATGAAGGAGTGAGCATCCCCTGCCAACCGGTCACACCCACCGTGTGCTCCTTGTCATGATCAGGAAATATCGGAAAAATCCGTCGTCAATTCAGTGTATAAATAACGGAGTAAGAAATAGTATGAAAAAGGTCTGTCAGCATTTAACTCAATGATAAATTGTATTTGCTGACAAGGTCATTGTATCGACCAAAGAACTTACGAAATGATCACTTTAAACGAGACAGCTGATATTCTTGTTTCATCAACTTGCTTGTCAATAATTTACCTCGTTTTAGATATTGTTCATACGTAAAACATGCTCTTACGTATCGAATCAACTGAGATATATACATTCCGTATGCAGGTGACGAAGGTATATTGCTGCATAAGTAAGGTAAACTGACGATAGAGGAAGTTTAAGTCATTACGAATTTTTTTTTGTATTGTATAGGCTTTTGACCTTTATTACTGTTCGTTATCTTCATAAGTTTCATGGTAGCCAGCTAAAAGTTTAATCAATGAATATTTAGTAATGTCCGTGGTATTCTTCTGGAAAGTTCTGGAATCCTTTGTCCTCTTTAATAAATTACTCCAAAATATTTGGCCTCCAAGCAAACGCCAAAGAACTTTATTCGGTAATAACCAATATTTGCCCCCCAAATCAAACTTTGACAGAAAAATATTTAATTGTGTTCTTAAACAGGGGCATGTATGCTGACTTCAAAGCACTGAATATTTTCATATGTTATGACGTCATATGTTTGAAATGACGTCACAAAAATGACGTTAATTAAAAATGATCACGTTTTCCTCAGAAAAATGTATATATTACGTTGATAATTTGAGTCAAAGTCACCGAGCGCATGTCTAATCGGGCTCAATATTTTGGTATAATGTGTAGAATGATAATATCAATGAAATATGTCAATATTGTTCCTGAGCAAACTTGTGCTCTATAAATTTTAAAGCTAAAATTGGATGAAATTTTGTCCATTTGTCCTCTTTCTAAAAAATGATATCAAATCGGACTAGTTCGTGACGTCATAAAAACAAAATTTGTGAATAAACTACTTTGAAACTATTATATGTTCTCTTAATTTATATTTCTCATACAATTTATAGAAATTCAGCACATTTCAAAATGTTTTCAAAATTTGACTTTTGTGGGGGCAAATATATGCAATATACCGCAAAAAGTTCTTTTACACCCACCAAAAATACACGGAACAATCGGCTGTGTTTATTGTATTTACAAACTGGCAGTAGACAGGGACGTCGGAAGTTAACTTAGAATGTCCCCTTTACTTCAAATCCAAGTATTTGAAAACAACAATGTATGTTATCTCCATATGTTTCATCAAATAATTATGATTTCCCAAACAAACTACAATTGCATTAGCTTTTAAAACCTACCAATCTAAGTTTATCAAAGAAAAAACTTGCTTACTAGGGTGCAATATCAAATTCAACATAAGAAGAAAACTGACACATATTTCAAGTTTTTATAATGGTTTATTGGCGGTTATGGCCACGGCTGCACTCATAATTACTGCAAGTACAAAACGAAAACAGTTCCAAGGTGAACCCTGGGAACAGATGAACACCCGGATATTGAATAAATGATCATGTTCTTTAAAGCTTTTGAATAAATTCTATAAAAGTCCAGGTGAGCACTACTGGTAAGCTGAATATCCGCCACTAGACTATGCAGCAGCTGCGTAGTCTGCGCCACCAGTAGAGCTAACCCCCTTAAAAGTACACACAAAACCTCTCCCATGATGAAACCGGAAGCAAAAATAGCCTTATGAACTACTGAATCAAAACAACTACATGTACCTATAGGGCCTGAAAACAAAACGAAACGCTGTGAACATATCATCAATCAGTGAACACTTTGCGGCAACACAAATGGGAGCCAACAACAATGTTGCTTTATCAGGGTATCCCAACAAAGACAGTGTCACATCATCAATCAGTGAACACCAAACCACGAATTAGAAATGGGAGCCAAACATTCTCCCTAATACAAAGTTTGTGTCACGTCATCAATCAGTGAACACAAATACAGAGATTGCAAATGGGAGCCAGACATACTCCCCAAAACAAAATGTATCACGCCATCAGTCAGTGAACACAAGCACACAAAATGCAAATAGGAGCCAAACATTCTCCCGAAAACAAAATTTGCGTCACATCATCATTCAGTGAACGCCAAAACACAAAATGAAAATGGGAGCCAATCAATCTCCCCAAAGAAAAATTTGGGTCACGTCATCAATCAGTGAACACAATCACACAAAATGCAACAGGGGACTAAAAATTCTCCCCAAAATAAAAATCGTCTCATATCATCAATCAGTGAACACCAAACGCAAATGGAAACCAGCAACAATTTTACTTACAAACTGGCATCAAACAGACAAAGTGTCACATTATTGCCATACCATACCACACAATTAATGGAGACCAACAACAATTTTGTTAATAACATAGTTACTAGAAAAACCAAACTGATAAACAAGGGGAAAGCAGCTTACATTAATAACAATTATAATATCTTAACTATCAAAGAAAGAAGACTTCCTACCAAATGCATGCACTCACTGCGCTAAAGTTAAACCATAGTCACAATAAACAACATATCATAATCATAGTATCACTGATATACATGTACTTCCTATTTCAAACTGTTGTGACTTGTGATATTAACCAGAACCAAAACATACTTCACAAAGATTTGGACTTCAAAAATAATGCAGCCATACTCAATGATCGCCTACCTTTGGGGTTACTGATATTTCTGGATCGGTTAAAAATATTGCAACGATTGTTGTATTCTATGAAGAAACAGGCTATTGCCCAAGAAGTTAAGGTGAACTTGGTCTTAAAAGAGATTTGGACATGCATATCTGAGCTCCGGGTATCTAATATACTTCCCCCCAAGGTTAAGGATGTGAGTTGCTTCAAAGCTATTTAGACGTACTCTTGCCCGCTCTTAAGCTAAATGGTCTACTTCCCCGCGCCAGTGTAGCCTGGGTAGGACTTGCGACCAGACTAATGTAGTTTTGGGTAACAGCTTCTGTATTTTTATCAGACCTCTTTTAATACTATTGCGAAGCATTACGCACTTACCGTCTTGTCCAATATCATTCCCTCCACAGTGTATTACAAGAAAGTGAGGTGGGTCCTCAATTTTCAATAGAGTCCGGACTTTGGTGTAGACTTGGTTCCATTTCATACCCCCTTCCCTTGCAAAATACTGAAGCATTGTGTCTAATTATAACTGGAGATATGACCCAAATGAGGAGGAGCGGGCATGCAAAAAAGCATGCTTAACTATTGAGGATCCTACAATCCAAATTCTCTTGTGATCTACAATGACATGCATGATTCATTATTAAGGACGAGAAAACTGATTAAGTCTGCACTGTTATCAAATACGAACACCCCAATGAAACAGGTTATTGTAGTTAACACCTTATGTATTTATACAGACATCTAGATTTCCACCTGCCTCCTTTTGCAATTTGATCTTCCACTTTGCCTTGAACCCAAGCTTCTGTAGCTGCCCTTATACGAAATGAGTGTGTCTTGTATGCTTGGGTATCTAACCCTTAATCGGCAATGAGCATTGAAAGTACTGACATGACCTGATATCTTGTAACTGGTGTCCCATCGGCATATATGAAAATAAGAATTTAAATATAATGAACATATGAAAATAAATATATATAACATAAAACATTAAGAAAAATATAGGAAATACGGATTAACAAAGATCGCTTCTTTTTAAAAAAAAAAAAGTATTTTTCTTCATTTGTTAATATCGTCTTATAGACCCTGATAATCTTTTTGACAAAACGAAAAAAAACATGTGATATTTTGAAATAGAAGAATGCATTGCGTGATTGATACAGTGATTTTTTATTCTTAATGACCATGAAAAAGGCCTGATCTTGTCGCTAATATAACATTGTCAAATCTTATCTGATACCACTGCTCAGTGATATTGTTCTCTTGATTCTTGAAAAAAATCATTAATTTTTAAATACAAGAAATACATTTCTGTTTGAGAAGAATCCCGTCTTAACCTAATGCCATTTGTCACATGATTAGTACAAAATTTAAACTTTCTTACAAAAGTTACTTCGTATACTTATGTGACTTTATTGACATCAAAAGTAATAGATAGATAAATTTCCCATAGATTCTAATAGACCAGCGTCATTCAAATAACTTTCAAATAAGTTTTATAACTTTTTATGTTTAACGCCATTTTATAACCAGATTTGGTGGTTAACATTTTAAAGAAATCTAAGTATGAAAAACTTTTTTATATCATGGCATATTTTGAATGAAATCTAGGGAGATAACTAATGGTATTCGAGCTCAAAAGTTCATTGAACATTACAAAATAGGAGCGGAGCAGACAAGAAACTCCAAAATATAATTTCAAATTTATAATTGCAAAAATGAAGTCATGGAGGAAGTAAAAATTAGATGATGTTTTACTCCATTTAATATTTTTTGTCAAATCTTATGAATTGGTTTTAAAACAAATTAAACATTGTGCATTTTTATTGAGGATTCTTGCTTCATTTCATATGTTAAACTGTTCTACATTCTTCATTATTTCATTGAAAAGAGGACATGTTGTACTAACTGGACGGGTTAAAAAACGGATCACGTCGAATGGCGCGTCACGGAGCAGTGATAAGATACTGAAATCATTATAGACGAAGAATGATACATTTATAGCAATGCTTTTAGAAGAAAAAGGAGAACTCCCTATCAGAGGACAATTTCATTTTCTTTCTAATTAAAATATTTCAAAATAATTTTTATCATTATTAATAGTGTCACTGTATATTACTCTTTTTCGTCATCACGATATCTTTTCTCGTAATATTAACAACACTTTATTCTACACCCATTCACATCAAATTTACTTTTTTTTAAGAAGAGACGTTGTTTATTATTACTTCTAATAAGCAAGTAAATTCATTAATTTTTAGGTGATACGTACTTTTATTTATACATTCATTGTCCTACTTTCGAAAGTTAAACCTTAAATTATAGGGAATGGTAGTAAAAGTGCAGCCATACTGCCTCTGTTCCATAACGTCTTATCAGTAGTCATAGTCCAAGGATAATGTATATAACGTATTACTTATTTTGTATTCAGGCGTCAGCGGGACAAATACAACGGTGAGTAATTTTTACAAAGCCTTTTTTATGTTTGCTTCTCATTATGCTAACATTTTCTTAAGAAAGTTTGAATAAATTGTTAGAATGTTTTCCGTCTGTCCGTTTGTTACACTTTCTTATTCCTCAAACTGCTAAAACATTTAAATCAGCTAATTCAAAATGTGAATATCATTAGTTTTGACCTGTACTTAAAGAATAACTGTCTTATTTCTCGATTTCTTGATGTGATCAATCGATTGGCATGCGTGAAAATTTGCATAAAGGTTTATGCATGAAATTATCACGCAAGCCAATCGATTGATCATCGTCATAAAATCAAAAAATCTGACAGTTATCCCTTATATTTACATGCTCTTGATTCCGCCACTCCACATGCTGCAAAACCCCCTTCTTGTATCTGTTTGTCCCGCCCTGCGAGTGAGTTTTTTTACCACGCCTATCGATGAACCAGTACATTGATGACAAAATATAGAACATTAGCTATTTGTAATTTTATCTCAAAAAAGACAATGGAAATGTAAATATATGTGCATAATTATTTTGAAAATTCAGGTTCTTCCTCTGTATGGAAGGGGGTTGGGTTTAAGTGTGGTCAAACAAAACTGTTGTTTCTACAAAAGCTGGTTCACTCAATTTCTCTCACGTTTTGCGCAGTAGTCCATTCCTTCTTTGGAATATTGTTGGAAATTTTCTGTAAATATGCAATTCGATTTTCGATTTCTACAAAACTTTGTTCCCTGTACCCCTAGCTCTAGCAATTTTTGCATTAACCAAATAATCTTCTTGGAAGTGATTAGTGATATCAAATAAATGGGCACTCATTTTTAAAATATACTTTTTAGTTTCATGACCAAACAAGGATCAAAAACGTTTTATATAATATTAAATTATATCCGATTCCGTAGGTGGGGATAACATCCAGGGTCATGACCCATATATGTTAGTGTGTCAAAAGAAATTGTATTCAGGCTGTCAATTTTATTTAATGAAACATATGGAGGTGACGAACAGTATTCAAGATAAAAAAATCTATAAAACAATACAAAATAGGAGCAGAGCAAATACGGTCCTCCAAAATATCATAGTGGGGAGCAGGTGCAATGGAGGAGTAAGCATCCCCTGCTTAAAGATTTTTATATTTTTTCCTGTTATACTGGGAAAAGTGGTTCGATCAATATTCATATGATTTTTTTTAATTATTCGAATATAATGAAATTTTTTTTCAAGCGAACGGATTTGTAATATATTAACATTAAAAAAAAACATTCATTGATATTTCTCTGCCCGATACTTATGCGATATGCACTTCTTGCAAAACTCATATGAAATACATGTCAGAATCACATGAAGTTTTCGTGGCTTTTTTATGCAAATCCACATGAATTTAAGGCGAATTTGACATACAATATATAAAGTAATTGAATATGGCACTCAATCTTAGGGCAATATCAAACAAAAGATATCTAACCATCCACAATTTAGATAATACCGTATAACGGATACTTTCTGCGGTTGTCAAATTTTTCGGAAATCCGCAAAAATTATAATTGCAAAAAAATATACCTTCAGGTATAACCCGCATTGCATTATGATAACAAAACGTACTAACCGCCCGTAACCAGTACTGATCTTCATCATAAGGATCTAAGGGGTGTTAAGATAGTTCGTTCCATGATGAAATATTTAAAAAAATTTCAAAGTAGTGCTTCACTAAAGAGACGAATTTTCAAGTCTGACAAAATCACAAGATTGTGCTTTAGATTTATAGAAATTCATTTCTAGCAGGAAATTAAAGGATTTTTCTTCCATATGAAAATATGCGTGACATCTTTAAAGCACTCTAATGATAGAAATGCTGGTCATTTTGGGTGGAAATAAAGGATAATTTACTTTTGTTACTTCATTTCTTATCTTGCATCAGACAAGCTGATGAGCATAGGATTAAAACTATAGATCACTTTTCAAAATAATAGGTTTGTCATGTTAAAAGATTTAACCGACTTGATGATTTTTGCATAGTATTTGAAAGGATGTTTTGACCTCTGTGCTTAATATGATGTCACAAATATACGTCACACCTAATTTTTCTGAACAAACATCATCTGTTTTAATACCTGGCCTCCCCATATTGATTTAACAAAAGACAGTTAAAACCTTATCAGTAGCAAGAATGAAGTCAGTAAATATGAAATATCTCAAATTTAAAGTATCATCTAATCGTATTTCTTTTCGAAAATAAAAGGAAAATGTGGAATGAACTTTCTTAACACCCTTTATAATCATAATCTATGTAAATCATGGTGTGAATTTCTTCTGAATGGATATACACACAATACTAACTATCAGTACACATCACATCCAACCCAGTTAGTATGGTGAAAGTTCTACCAAGCTGATGTACATGAGGTGTGGGTATCAAAAAATTCCCAAAGTGTCATTTTTCCGTGTTTTTTTTATTACATTATGCAATTTGAAGCCCCCTTGCCCCCTCCGACCCTTTTGGTCATGAATTTCACAGTTTTGGAGAAGGCGTCCTCGCTTATCGTACATATGTAACTATACACACATTTTGTCTAAATAATTGCCATGGGCAGAGGTAAAGATTTTAAAGACTATACTATACAATCAATAGAGCCCAGCCATACCACCAAAACCCTGACCAAAGGTGAATTATAGAGACATTATATTTATAATTTTGGAAAAGCAATCATCAACATGTACTGAGTTTGTTTGAAAAATACGAAGGAAATGAGAAGATTTTTAAAGACTTATTTCAGCCTAGCTCTATAATACTAGTATATCGAGCCAGAACCCCCTGTAACCAGGGGTAAAGGTGACCCAAATAGTCTTAGGCAATACCAAACCCTTCATTCTCCGTCAGTATATGTCAGCATTGAGATCACGTGAGATTGCAAAGCAATTCACAGAATTCAATGCGAGTTTGAATCTAAAAATCCTTTTTAAACACATTTTTAATATTGCATGTTTCTAAGCTTTAGGTAAAATTTTAACCTATGTTCAAGCTTAATGATGCAGTAAAACAACTCTTCCTCTAAGTTGTGATTAATTAAGCAATAATTGGACAGGTTATTCAATGCCAATCATAAAAAAAGTGTAAACAAAACTTACTCTTACTAATTCGAGCAAAGACAACATTAATTTTAAGAGAAAGAAAAATATCAAAATCCCGAAGAACAAGCATATTTGAAAACTGATTTTTTTTATTAGTAAAGAAATTATTATATGTCCTTTTTCTCAAATATCAATGTGGTTTCTTATTATCAATTCTATGCATGGGATTTCTCCAATATTTAATCATACGTTTTCACTCATAATAACTTTTCAAGTTGAGTGTTTATGAAAAGGAAATTGTGTTTTCCCTACAGGTAACAATATGTCCTCAACGTGGATAGGCGTCTTACTTGTGGCAGCCACAGTCGGCAAGTAACTCAGATTCTCTATATGATTTTCTTACCTGATATCCTCAAGCATAAACATGAATGCAGAGCAATACAAATTACAGCGAATATTTCAAATATCCAATAAATAGCTATGTAATCTCACAGACTTTGTTATTTTAGTGGTTCAGGGCCAGGATCCTGGAAGTGTTCAAACTCCTACAGCTTTCACAAAAGGTCAAACAACAAATCTTCACTTAACAAAGGGGGAAATCATCGATTTTGACAAGAGAATCACAGAAGTGGGAGCTACCTTTGGCATCAACTCAACATTTATTTGCCAAACACCCGGGCTCTATGCATTCACTTACTATGGCCTCACTGAGCAGGACTGGGAGCTCTGGGTTGAAATGTATAAAAATGACGAACTGATTGCATCAAGTAAGATTTTTAATAAAAATATACATTTTTTCTTTCATTTATTTTTCGCACATATTTTATTTAAAATATTATTGTTTTTCGAGCTTTATGAATTAATTTAGCAGCAACATTTTCTTACATACCTCGTACATTGTAATTATGATAAAGGTATAATCGATGTCTTTAAAAGTCAAATAATTTGTTACGTAAGACATATCTTTGTTATTTTAAGTCTATGGATACACATATGCTGATTATGCGGACGCTGGAAATGCGGCCATTGTTCACTTAGATGCTGGTGACAAAGTCTACTTAAAGGCTCATGATGACTACGATCAGACACTATATGGACAAGGAAACGAAGTTTACACAACATTTACTGGAGAGCTTCTGTATGCAGATAATGTTGGTAAATACACTGGAAAATAAATCTAGTAATCTGAGAATGTAGCATAACTCGACTTAATTTTATTTATATTCAGATTTGTCAGAAATTGTTTCAATGATATAGCAAAGTCACAGATGTGTCAGTATTTAAGTATATACACAATTGAATGTTACGTATTGCACATTTGTCTCTATAGCTAGGAAACGATGAGTACTCTAATTTCTAAGTTTACTGTACTGAGAATTTTTGTGCTTTTTTTAAGAATTGGATGCTGTTAACGCTTATGGAGCCGTTGGTTTTTCTGGAGTTATGACTGTTAATGCCTCTATCAGTGACGGATCCGCCGTCATTTACGACAAAACCATCACTAACCTTGGTAATGGCTATGACGCCACCACTGGGACGTTCACAGCGCCTGTAGAGGGAACCTACGTTTTCCACTTCCATGCCTTGTCTCATTCTGATGAGGTATGTCTGATATTACCCTGACATAAAGTACAATGTTATTCAATGTATTTATAGTATAAATGATAGTATCAGCTTCGAAACGAGAAATGTACCCTAACAAAAATTAACCATAGTTAACTATAGTTCTAACGTTGACACTTTGATTCACAATCAAAGTTTATTCTAGAATTTTTTTGAAGATTTGGACCCTTAATATTTCTTTGATTACTCTTAAATGATGGAATGTTTTGACTAAATATGTTGATACAGTGTATACAAGATTTTTTTATATCAGAAAATACTTTGTAGGATTTTTTTTTCAAAATAAAATATATGAATTTGAAATTCATAGTAAATATACTTCCATTTACTAGTTTCGTGAAAACTTTCATTTACTATTGTTAATTATATTTAACTGTAGTTAACTATATTTAACTACAGTACATATGTATAGAAATGAATGATTCCACTTACCAACAATGGAGACTGAATGGATAATGAAACATTTATGATTGGAATACAATCCTCTAACATCTAAAAGCTATGATTAAAACGTGGGAATTATAAATACATGTACAGACATGTTGGCAATATTTGTACAAGCAACTTGATGTAATGGTAACTGCTTTTTTTTAAAAGTGTTATTGTGTCTTTAATTCATGAACATTATTATACTTGTCATTATGTTATCAAAGTGGGTACTTTTTCCTTACAACGGCATAGTATATGTAACTCAGAGGGGCTTTTCCTTGCTGAAAACAAAGACGTCTTTAAGTAGTGAGTTTACAAAAGAAGTAGCTTTATGGTGTGTTATAGGAAAAGCTCACGATCCGTTGAATGATAGACTTTCGTTAAACCTTCTTTAAAACACAAAGCTAGACATATATCTTTGTAGTGTTATTCCTGTTCGCTAATACGAAATTCAACTGACTTTTACCCGGCTTTTATTCTTGTGACATGAGCAGGGTAGAATTTGTGATCGTAGAGGCTATATTGAAACATTCAAATTCAGCAACAACGCCGTTCTATAATTATTGCGCGTCTTGAACGTCTTGAAAATCGTAACATTTAAACAAATCTTAAGGAAAATTTGAGAAAATAATTTTTTTTAACTCAGCGCTAATGTTGAGATGTTCAAAATTGTTCTTTGTGTAATCGTGTGTGTCTTAGAGCCATTATTGGTCGTGAATATTAGTAACGTTTTTCTATAATATCTAATAGGAGGCGTGGCTTGAACTTTTCCACAATAACCAATACGTGGTAGCATCTTATGGATATACTAGCGGGTCTTACGCCGACGCGGGTAATTCTGTTCTTCTTCACCTCAAAAAAGGCGACACTGTCAAGGTGAAGGCCAGGCCTGGGACTGATGTCAAGCTTTATGGAGACTCTGATGAATATTACACCACGTTTAGCGGAGCGCTTTTGTCACCAACTCTTCACGGAAGCGGTAAGCAAAAATAGTTCCCATAAATAAAATGAACACCAAATATTTGAAGCAAGTTTTTGTCAAGCATAGACAAACATATTGGTACACAACTAGTATTTTCTATACTTGTCTGATGATGTTTGTATAGATTTGTAGTATGAAAAAGGCTAACTTAATTCCTTGTACACTGTAAAAAATGAAAATGTTTTTTCTCATTTTTGTATTACAATGTATTCTTTTACAATTAGGTCATAACAGACAGCAAGAAATAGCCTTCTCCGTTGGTCTGACACATAATGAGGCTTCAACAAATGGTCCCAAAGTGGTTTTCGACAGAGTGTTCGTCAACCTCGGACAGGGTTTGAACGTCAACACCGGCGTATTCACTGCCCCCGTTAGTGGAATTTACGCCTTTCACTACCATGTTTTGGCCCAGCAAGGAAAGGAAGCTTGGGTAGAGCTTTACCATAACTATAAGTATATCAACTCCCTCTATGGACACACTTCCGGAAGTTACGGACCGGGAGGTAACTCTGCAACTCTTGAGCTAGTTGCCGGGGACACCGTCTTCCTTGATATTCAGCATCACGACTCTTTTCTTTACGGAGGTGGAGATGAAGTCTACAGTACATTTTCTGGTTATCTCTTATCGCCTACTGCCAGTCATCATCCAGTTGTTGGCTAGACTTGTTAAAATAACAATGACTTAAAAAGATATAGCTTTGTTATATTTTTTACACTGTGATATATCGGCCTAATTCATAAATAAACTTTTCGTATTAATATACAGAAAAAAACTTCTCAATGACCTCTTATTTCCTTGTTAAGTTCCTTTCAGAATAAATTAAATCGAAGTTTAATTTCAAAATGGTTGTGATTTATTTCCCTTATGATTTGATTTGTCATAGCTTGATATAATGGACTTTTGAGCTTGAATACTGTTTGTTATCAAATTTTTAAAAATGAAAAAAAAACCTGCTTGTTCAACATTTACAATGAAATAATATTTTTACTTCCAGGCAATACACTCGGCATTTACACATTGACATTATGGCGATTTTTTTTCAGTTTGCGTAAAGTACACAGAAAGTGTCCTGGGAAAGGTCAATGTGGAAGATGACACAGAATGTGAGAAGATTTCGTACGACATCACTTTCGCCCCTGTTTATCCATATCACTCAATCTCAAATAAAACGGACAGTTTCCAGGTCAATTCGCCAAAACCAGGTGTGAAGGGGGTGGGTAGATAGACAAAACCTCGCCTTCCTTATTTTGTTGTTACAGAAACTGAACAACTAACGTTAATATAAAGGAATCCGAGTTTTCCGTCAGTTTGGGTTGTGTTAAAAAATTGAGGATTGAGTTGTGATAAGTTTGTATATCAGGTTTACATTTTTATATATCCCTTTCACGTGAATAATATGTACCTTGTATAGATTGCGCATTTTAGGAACATTAGTATTACTATTTTGGGAAAATTGTCTAATCTATATATGTAAGTATAATTAAACATTCATGCGTATTAATTGAAACACAGCAAAACGCAATATCGTTGGAAGAATACCTATGTGTTTTTATATAAAAAGAATAATTTTTAAATCTATAGGTGTTTCTGCTTTACAGATTGTTATGCATTTTTGTTAAAAATAAAGATTTTTATATGCAGTAAATTAAATTGTATTTATATACATTTATTTAATGGGACGTTTTATGTATCTTTAACCACTGTTTTACGTGTCAACTGCACAAAGCTTATATAAATTTTTAGATTAGTTATCCAATAGAAATTTTATCGTTAGAAGTGTCTTTCACTTATTTACAATTTTCTATTGCGAACTGAAAATAACCTGTATCGGTATACGGGATAAAGATTGTTCTGAATTCAATGAACTTTGCCCAAATTTCCCCTTGTACACAATGCCGTGTTTCCTGTTGTATTTGCCTCAGTATACTTGGATAGGTATCACTTTTTTTAAATATTTAAATTCCTGTCTTTGTAAATTCTAGATCCATGCCGTGTGTTAGGCAACCTGGAAGTTACAATGCCATCAGAATTAAAAGTTATTTACCATACTCTCTGAATTCCATATGTCATCATGTCTATTTTGATATCATGATACATAATTTCATAAATAATCTATTTTGAGGTATTTTATAGCAAGTCATATTGTTTTTAAATGGATAAAGCATGGCTAAAACTGTGATGATATCCATTACGGTAACGAGTATTTGTGTATTTATGGGTTTTTTTTTAATCAGAGAAATTTAGAACCACTAATATGCAAAAATTTTCTTTTAAAATTGTATTGGGATAGAAATCGTCAAAAAACTTATATTGGGTTAAATGTGCAAGTTATATATTACACACAACGGGCCCTGACTCAAGCGCCTCAAGGGCAGTTTTTTATGCCTCGTTACCAAAACAAATTGATTTCAAATGATTTTATTTCAGTTTCAATTTTGATTTGTTTGAATACTTATTGTATATCTCTTACACAGTGTGTCCCGTATCACTCAAAATAAGAAATGTACGTACGAGGGTTGATCCAAAAGTAATGTCACAACTTTGATAAAATTGCTATAAATCGACGTAAAGCAAAAAAATTAGGCATGATGGAAGCTTTATTTATTTCAAATCAGACCTGGAAAATTCAAAGGAATATGATGTATACTTTCCAAAATATCGGGTTTTAAACAATGTGCGTTTATGGTAGTCGCCGCGCCTAAATATAACGCCATATGACGGATGCGCACCGTCATACTTTTAAAAGCGTTAACCTTTGTTTCATTAAAAATATTTGTGATTCGCAAACATTTTCACCACTTCCACTTTAAGAAATCTTGGCACCATCATACACTTATTCTTTTTATAATTCAGCCCTCTGTCAAAATTCTTTGAACAGTAGCGTAAGACAAACTTAAAAATTCACATGTAACTCTAAACGTCTGTCTTTTTTGACAACGTCAGACACCATTGAACGTTTCCGTCCGATGTCCTATTTTTCGGTCTTGAATCTTCTTGTCCTCTGCTGATCATTCAGTGACCAATCACCCGCCCAAAATTGCTGAAACCATCCATTAAGATGTCTTTTATTTACTTCTTTATTCTGTAAGTCTGATTTATTAAAGTAACTGTCGTTTGTGATAATTCCCATATTTTTAAGCAAAAATGCATTACAACTCGTCGAGCCGTTTTTCCCCATTTTGACGATATCTTTGTTCAATTCAGCAGAGTAAAACAACAATGTTTATGATCACGAATACCAATGCCGTCATTAAATTTTCATTTTAAGACTAGAAAATGACGAAAAATTGTGTCGTTTAAAATTTTGGGAGATAAGGTGCTTTTTTAGAATCTTTTTAATGTGTTTGTCTTTTTCACTTTAAGAAAAATACACTTTAAAACGTGACGTTCCGTTGTGACGCGGTGACACCCCCTATGCTCTATGTTTTAAACAATTATAAAATAAATTCAAATAAACATCATTAAATCAAAATTTCAATGTAGATTAGAATTATATTTGTGCATCTTTTGGTATATTGTGTTTGATAATATGACGCCAAATATAAAAGATAGGGACACTGTGACATTACTTTTGGATCAACCTTCGTATTTATAATGTTCAGGTGAAAAATAATGATAATTTGGAGTGGGTTGAAATACTGAGTTTAAAATATTCATGATATATCTTTCCATAGATATCTTCTAAATTTTATTCAAATGAGGTTTAATGCTTTGAACTATCGTATTATGAATATTTTCGTAACAACTCAATCTAAGTTTTATATATAAAAAAAACGAATACTAAAATTATGCAACAGGAAAAATGAAAAAGTCAGACCAGTATGCCATAAGCAGGCTTTATTAGAAAATTGATTGAATTCAATAATTACAAAAAGGACAAATGTTATATTGGTTGTTTTTTTTTCAATCACAATTTTAAAAAGCAAATAGCTGAGAAAATATTTGACATGTTGTATTTTCAGCTTTTCTTAGAAAATACATATGCAGAGGGCGATTTGTTTCGAAAAGGATCATTAAACTCTTTTGCAACAGTCAACAGTCAATCACTTTTGATTGTAATTTTATATAACTTCAGTTAAGAAAAACTTAGATTTAATCAGTATCCAAGTTGTATTCAAACAAATCATAAGTAGTTTTAAAAATATTTTTATGTTTCCAATCATGAAATTGTGTTGGAATTATCATACTTATGCTTCAATCCTTACCATCAAACAATCACAGAGAACATTGATACGAAAAAGGTTTCATTTGATAATTTTCCACGCCTGTTTCACCGTTCACGGTAGCTCAGTCGGACTCTGTGACAAATTTGACAATAATTGGCCAAGGGGTTCGTAAGTAATGGCCCATAATCTAACAAGAGGCCCATGGGCCACATCGCTCACCTGAGAAGCTTTGACCATTCTGTTCTTTACCAGATTTCCCCCTTGTTATACATAATGCATCCCCACCCTACCCCACTTATCATAATTATGGACATTTTGAAATCTACACTACCTCATGATCCTTCCATGGGCACATATGTTTCAGTTTTTTTGGTCCAGTGGTTCCTGAGAAGAAGATTTTCAAAGAATTTTCCTCTATATTTCTATGTAAAACTTTGATACCCTTTAATGGCCTGCACTTCCCCCGGGGGTCATGATTCCTATAATTTAGAATTTACAATACCCAAGAATGCTTCCACAAAAGCTTCACTTTTTCTGGCCCAGTGGTTCTTGAAAGGAAGATTTTCAAAGGTTTTTCCTATATATTTCTATATTAAACTTTGATTCCCCATTGTGGCCCCACCCTTCCCAGGGGGGTCATTATTTGAACAATTTAGAATCTATATTATACCAGGATGCTTCCACATAAGTTTCAGCTTTTCTGGCCCAGTGGTTCTTGAGAAGAAGATTTTCAAAGATTTTTCCTATATATTTCTATGTAAAACTTTGATACCCCATTGTGGCCCCGCCATTCCCC
>PRKT01000039.1:676573-697519 GCA_003671525.1 Saccostrea glomerata | reverse complement strand
TAAAAAAAAAAAAAAAAAAAAGGACAGACACTGGTCGAGAAACATATAACAATATCAATATTCTTTAAAGTCGAAATTTTCGAAGTTTTGTGGTCCAGACAATGTCCTAGTCAGCATAGACTATCAGTCGTTATGTCCTGTGTTTACTTGTGCCTTTATACATGTAGAGAGGCCATTATTTCCACACTCTAAAGTCTTGGTTTCCTTGTTAAAATTTACTCGATATTGATACGTGGGACACGGTAGGTGAGGATCGGCTACAAGGGATGATCACTCTTCCATTTTGACCTGAACCACAAGAATATGTGATGCTTTGCTCACAATTTTATTTCCTAATTTGATTTCTAAGCACCATTAGGATTAGTTGCAAAATTCATATTTAATGTTCAGCTCTCCAAAAGCAAACATTTTAAGGGGGCTAGGGGGTCAATAAATTAACCACCAGATTTGATTTTTTTTAGATATGATATCTTTAGCTGTCAAATATCATTTTGCAAAGAAAAATTTTAGCTTTAAAATTTGATCATTTTTGTTTATCTTTATATGGAGCTCTTCTTTTACATGAGGTCCAAATAGTCTGAAAATGGCCACACACCCCAGCACTTTTAAATGCAGAACAGGGCAGAAATGCAAGATCCAAGATAAAGACTAATAATATATTACAAATCAGTTGTGCGACGGTAGAGCATGCATATAGACAACTTTTTAATGCCTTTATGATCAAACAACATAGGACATATTGAATTTCGTGAACCTTGAATCCCCTCAAGTACTTACAGTTAAAATCATTTTAAGGAGGTTTTTTAAATTTAACAAAGAGGAAATTTATTAACACCTGCGTAAAATGTAACCCTTCACCATCTAAGAAACCTGTGATATCTTAAGTTAAATTTGCAAACATCATTAATACAAATTTTCTTGCAAATCTTATATTTTGAAATAAATGGCAAATGTTCTTTTTGTCAGATTTCTGATTTTTTCTTCTTGAAACCTTCTGATGATTACTTCTGGTTTTAAAAAACCATGTCTTAGTAAGTCATATCTGCTCAGTAAAATGCAAAGGTTTTTAATGACAATGGTTTCATGTTCGCTTATTAGAACTCGCATTCAATAAGGCTACATGTAGTTTTCTATAGCAAATGCCTCTTTGCGGAATGTAGGTGTTAGTGTATTACTTCAAATTCGGATACAATGTATAAATTGGTCAATAAATGCTAACTATTGGTACAATGTGTGGAATATCTTTTAAGCTGAAAGCTTTAAGAATCACATTGCTTATTCCTTTAACTTAATCATGAGTAGTATTTATCTCATTATACCTGTCTGTGATAAACTATAACAGTGCTATTGTCTGACCCAATATATATCTGAGGTATCAAATTCTAGCACTGAACGAATGTAAGGAAAAGTGCTATTTTTTATCCACTGTATTTTTGCCTCCTCGTGGGTATTTTGGTTGCAATTAGGCGTCACCGAAGAATGCGATTCGGACAACACTCCAGTCTTCAATAAAACTGTCTGTCATATAATTACCTTTTTAACACAAAACAAGTTGCTGTCCTTTAAGAAAGACTGTAATACGTGGACCCTTTGCATGTGTTTTGAACCGAAATTCAATCAGAGAAAATTTCTAAGTTTACTGAATATTCATGTGGGTTGGTCTTCATTTCAACAATGACCTGCCTACTTTGACTGATAGTACATTCATAGCAAAATTATTAAAATTTATCTCAGATTAACCTATAGTTTTCTTATTTAAAAAAGTCGGGCTATTTTGATAAATGTAACCCATATCGGCTTGGACTTGATATCTGCTCTAGACTTATACGGAAGAAATCTATCATTTGAAAATAGAACTGATGGCACACCTATAGCATATTGATCTGTTTTAAGGCAGAATTTTAAATTTTCGACCCCCCCCTTTCCCCACACGGAAAACCGTTTCTACAGGCATCTATCAAGCTATTATTTTGGATTAATGTGTATCAATTTATTTTGCGAGTCTTGATGTACAGAACTAAAGCCGATTTTAAAGCTAGAACTAGTCGTTATATGAAGTTTTCAATCCAAGCTATTAAGTTTTCTAATAGTATATACTGCACGCTCTTCCTACTTTTGAAAATGCTAATGCCATAGAATCAATGTTTAGTTTGTATATAAAGGTATACATGCATGAGAGAAATTCGGATCCGCCAATAAATATATAAATACGATAAATAATGCAAAGTTCAAAGCAAAATTGGCAAATGAAATTGCATATTCTAATTCGACTAGGGTGAATTATTCTAGGAGTAAGTTGTCTTACAAATGTAGGAGCAAACTCAATAGCATTCTCGCGCATGCGTATCCTGACTTTTGCCCAGGGCATCCGGTTTAACCTGGCTTATATATTTACTGCGTTGACCTCAGGGTCCACTCAATCTGAAATATTCATTAAAATTAATAATCGATATCTAACTATTAAGCCTTGTTGTCAGTGAGTTACATCCCGACAGCACTATATCTAAGTACATTTTCCTACTTGTAGGTACTCCTTTCCTTACCTTAAGCCTTTCAAATAAGTTGCCCTTTCATGTTAAATCAAAGCCTTGTGATATGAAAAGGAGAAGTCTTACTATAACCCCAAGAAAGATAAATATAGTATACAATATGTGCTGCAGCTAATTTATTGTCTTCTTTTTAAGCTTTACTCAGTGTAAACCTTAGCGGTATTTGAACTAGTAACATTGTAATGCCCGGCTTTGATTTTGTGGTGTAATCTTGTTAATAAAAGGTGAGGAGTAGTCGTCCTTTTCAACTATTTTAAAATTCAAAACAGCAGAGAACAGAAATACCCATTCAAGACCGTGTTGTAACTTTTTTTTTTCAAATCAAGAGTAAGATATCATCTCGAATGTCTCAGTATGAAACATACATAGAATTTTCCGTCAATGTTGATGGTTCAGCCAGTATATCAGACGTAAAAAAAAATGCTGCAAGTATGTCCAAAAAATACGAACACATTACAAAAATTTGCTAGAGGACTTGCGCGTATCATTCACAAGAAATCTTTGAGTCCAATTTTAGTACACAGCAAATGTTTTTATCCGATAAAGATCTAGACAGAGACTTTCCAAACCTCTTCCGAAAATAACCTAACATTTTCAATATATTTGAAAAATGTCGACAATATATGAAATGAATATCTTGATCGAAATGTTGGAACATATCCTTACAAATGTGGATATTGAAGGTCCTATGAGATAAAACCCTACGTAGATTTTTTTTTACGTAGAGCATGCTCTTGTGTAACGAATCAACAGAGAGATATAAACTCCCGACCGTATGCCGGTGATGGAGTTATATTGTTAAAAAAGAAAGGAAAGTTGACGAATGAAAAGTTAATAAAAGTTATCACATTAATCATCAAGTTTGTTTGTTAGATATTATTAACGTATTTCTTAGTAAAAAGAATCCAAATATGAAACATGTGTGTCAGACTATGTTGTATCTTCAATTTCCAACTCACCGAGATATATTGTACCGACATAAGATTGAAAATATTTATTGTTAATTGATACGTTGTGGTTCTCTGCCAATATAAAGTAAAATAAATAAGCTGAAAATAATAAGGTTGCGAAACTCGCTAATATTTCTCGCTGGCGAATAAAAGTTGGTTTATGATAATTCCGTGCTCATTGTAGAATTAAGATGTTTTTAACAAAACAAGAGGCCCAGGGACCACAGCGCTCACCTGAGCACATCGGATTGGAAAAAGCACATATCAAATCAGAACTCACTCAAAGTTTACTGAGGCTGGGGGGAAGCTTGAATTTTACCCCCCCCCCCCCCCCCCCCCAGGGGATAATGATTTTAACAAACTAAAATCTACATTATCTGAGAATTCCATATAAATATTACTAAACATGATTTTGAAGTACTTGAAAAGAAGAATTTAAAAGGTTTCCCTATATATTCCTATGTAAAACTTTAGTCGGCCATTTTGGCCCCACCCTACCACCGGGGGTCATGATTTGAAAAAAAACTTGAATCTACACTACCTGAGGATGATTCCACATGAGTTTTATCTTTCTTGTCTCAATGGTTCTTGAGGAGAAGATTTTCAAAGATTTTTCCTATATTTTCCTATGTAAAACTTTGATCAACCATATTGGCCCCACCCTACCCCCGGGGTTCATGATTTGAAAAACACTTGAATCTACACTACCTGAGGATGATTCCACATGAGTTTCATAGTTTCATCTTTCCTGTCTAAATGGTTCTTGAGAAGAAGATATTTTTAAAATGCCATTAATTTTTCTCTAATTCATAATTATCTCACCTTGGAAAAGGGTGTGGCCCTTCATTTGAACAAACTTGAATCCCCTTTACCCAAGGATACTTTGTGGCAAGTGTGGTTGAAATTGGCCCAGAGGTTCTTGAGGAGGAGATGAAAATGTGAAACGCTTACGACGACAACAACAACGACGACAACGACGACAGTCAACGGACAAATTTTGATCAGAAAAGCTCACTTGAGCCTTTGGCTAAGGTGAGCTAAAAATTCTAATGACTAATGAAAAAATATTATATGCTGTTGTACAGTAATTCTGAACATTTTAATTTTTGTTGATACTAGAACCAGTATATACATGTATGTCAGTGAGAAGTAAAGAAACAGGCGTAAGGTAAGTTATCAAATGGAACCTTTTTCGTATCAATGTTCCTTTTGATTTTATGATGCTAAGGACTGAAGCATAAGTCTGATAATTCCAAGACAATTCCATGGTATACAAAGGTTATTTTTTTAAATACATATGATTCATTTGAACACTACTTGCATGGATACATATACTGATTAAATCTAGGTCTTTCTTAACTGAAGTTATATAAAATTACAATAAAAAGTCATTGACTGATTGTTGTGAATGGATCAGATCAATAGCAGGTGTTGCAAAAAAAATTATGGGTCCTTTTCGTAACATACTTACTTCTGCATGTGTATTTTCTAAGAAAAGCTGAAAATACAACATGTCAAATATTTTCTAAGTTGTATGCTTTTTAAAATGTGAATGATAAAAAACAACCAATATAACATTAATTTTGTCCTTTTATAATTATTGAATTCAATCAGTTTTCATATAAAGCCTGCTGATGGCATACTGGTTTGACTTTTTGATTTATCCTTTCTCCTGTTGCATAATTTCAGTCTTCGTTGTCTAACAAGAGGCCCACGGGCCTTATAGGTCACCTGAGTATCATGTAACAACTTTCCAACAATTGAATTTGGTTCGTGTTTTAAACCAGAGGCCATGAAATTAAGAATTTTGAAAGGGACACAATTGCTTATCATAATTATAAACTTAGCATGCTTACTTTATTTAACACCCAGAGGTAGAACAGAGTAAAAAAGAGAAAATAGTCTTCCACTTCAGTTGTGCACCCCACCCCAAAGGAACCATTGACCCTGGGACCACATATTTCAAAATTCTGGAAATTTTATCATAAAATGGTTGATAATTAGATTAAAAGCAGATGTCAAAGCATTAATTTATTTTCAATCTATGTAATCCCCCCCCCAATACCCCTGACCCGGGGGGCATGAAATTAACCATTTTGCTAGATGCAACTTTCCATATCATAAATATATATACTTGGATCATTGGCATAATACCCTGTAGCAAAGGAAAAGATTTTAAAAGAGTAAATGTATTTTTACTATATAATCAGACCCCCCCTTTACACCAATTGGCAAGACCCCTGACACAGGGGCCGTGAAATTCACAATTTTGGAAGAGGCACTCTTGCTCACTATAACTATATACTAAGTTACTTTATTTAATACCAAGGAACAGAGAAGAAGATTTTCAAAGATTTAATGTATTTTCACTATGTAATCAATAGAGCCCCGCCCTAACACCAAAACCCCTGACCCTGGGGCCAAAAAATTCACAATTTTGAAAGAGGCACTCTTGCTCATCATAACTATGTATTTAGTTGGTTTATTTATTACCCAGGAGCAGAGAAGAGGATTTTCAAAGAATTAATGCATTTTCACTATATAATCAATAGAGTCCAACCCTAACACCAGAACCCCTGGCCTGGGGCCATAAAATTCATAATTTTGAACGAGGCTCTCTTACTCATCACAACTATGTACTTAGTTAGTTTATTTAATACCCAGGAGCAGAGAAGAAGAGTTTCAAAGAATTAATGCATTTTCACTATATGATCCTCAGGGCCCCGCCATAACACCGGAACCCCTGACCCTGGAGCCATAAAATTCACAATTTTGGAAGAAGCAGTCTTGGTGATCATAACTATGTACTTATTTTGTTTATTTAATACTCAGGAGCAGAGAAGAAGATTTTCAAAGAAATAATGCATTTTCACTAAATAATCAATAGAGCCCCGCCCTAACAACAGAACCCCTAACCCTGGGGCCATGAATTTCACAATTTTGGTAGAGGAATCAATGCTCATTTCATTCATGCCAACAGTTTGCCTGCTTGATGTCCAGGAGTAAATAAGAAGAAGATTTTCAAAGATTTCATTAATTTCAGTTGTTTTGGCCCGACCCCTCAGGCCTTAGGGGGGCGGGGACCATAAAATTCACATTTTTTCCCCTTCACCCGTAGATGCTGTATACCAAATTTGGTTGAAATTGGTTCAGTGGTTTCAGAGAAGAAGCTGAAAATGTTCAGATGTTAACACACGACGCACGACGGACGACGACTGGCGAAAACGGATAGCAATAATAAAACTTAGACTGATTATGCTAATAAAACTTAGACTGATTTGTTACAAAAAAAATCTATAACAATAATTCAAAGCATTAAAACTTATTCTAATCAAATTAAGAAGATGTTTATGAAAGATATATCATGAATCTTTTAAATTCAGTATTTCAACCCACTCCAAATTACATTTTTTTAATTCACCTGAACATCATAAATATATTTCTTATTTTGAGTGGTACGTGAATTTGACACACTGTATAAGAGATATACAATAAGTATTCAAACAAAACTTGAAATTAAAATTGAAACTAAAATAAAATCATTTGAAATCAATTTGCTTTGGTTACGAAGCATAATAAACAGAGATGTACACTCATATTTCCATAACAATTTGATTAAAAAAATTGTCCCTTTTTAATTCCCGGGGTAGGAAGGGGCTTTTTCTGAGGTGGTCTGATCAACCGGATATCCAGTTCCAGTGTATCCGGTCCCAGCATTATATGCATTATTTTGACCAGTTCCATTGCTAGGATATGGTGCTGTTCCGTATGCAGACTGTGGTGGGTAGGAATTCATTATGTTTCCATTAGCTGGAGCTCTGTAACCAGTGTATGGTGGAGGGGCTTGATAATTTTGATTGGTATAGCCTGAAATATAAGTGATTCAAAATAGCTGTCAATTTCCTTGATACATTTTTCAGGTAATTTTGAAATAAATGATCATTGCTAAAACAAAAAAAGTAAAATAAATAATAGGTGTAAGGATTCCTAAAACTGCAATTACATTTTGTTTTATCAAGAAGGATGATTATCATTTTGCTATTGAGGTCTATTTTATTTTATTTGGTAAATAATTCTCACCTGTCGCTGTTGTTGCCGTCACGACCTGCTGATGGCCTCCAGTTCCAATAACAACCCCTCGTGGATGATATCGGCGCCGGCGACACATAATGACAATCACAGTGATGACAACGATAGCGAAAACAACGCTCCCGCTTACCGACCCGACCACGATACCAACTGTGGAATAAAGTTAAACCAAAATACAATAAATACACGTACATAGTTAAAACCTATATAACAGTTACAGAATATAAAATGCAAAGATGTAGTTCAAAAAAAAATATTGAATTATAAATAGTATGACAAATGTATATGAAAGAGAAATGTCAGAGTCACTTTTTATTTCCTGCCATTTTACAGAGCATACCAGTAGGTGTTTGCACTAAAAAGATCGATCACTGCTTAATTGCCTTGAATGCAGAGTATAGCACCGGTATTTAAATATGTAGATGTACATGTAGAAGTTACACGAGCTTCGATTGGTTACAAAGTCGGATGTA
The DNA here is from genome assembly GCA_003671525.1 of Saccostrea glomerata. NCBI lineage: Eukaryota > Metazoa > Mollusca > Bivalvia > Ostreida > Ostreidae > Saccostrea > Saccostrea glomerata. Next base: position 689,458 of record PRKT01000039.1, on the reverse strand, counting down.
AATTTCCGTGCACCCGACTTGAGCTAGGGGTAAATAACTTGGTGTCACAATGCATACTTTTTTCTATAATAAAATGCAAAAAACAAGACGTCACGATGCATGGTAGTACGCAGTTAATCTTAGTGATAAGTTGAGACACAGTTGATTGACCTTATGTTTACAAATAATTCATTTGAGAATATAGGAAATAAAACGGTTAATTATTCGGTCCAATCAAGGGTATACGAGGATTTATCCCGGGCTGTATTGCATACACCCTTCGGTCTTTGGTCTCAGGTTGTATAGAATAAATCCCCAAAAACCCTTGATTAAACCTGGATAATTAATATTATTATTTTTCTCCATTTTTGCCACCTATCTGATTTGCTCAAACGAGATCACATGTTCAAGAATAAAAAGTGTTATAGACTGAATGTTTCTATTCTAAAAATTTATAAACTTGCTGTTTCTAAACTCGGAAACGTTCTTCTGTGAAGCAACAATAGTGCTGACGTCATAAATGTCTTTATAAACTGGATGTTTCTAAAATAACATACTGCAGGTGTTATTCATATCTGTGATGTCATAATGCAAATGACATAACAATGCCTTATATCAGAAGGTAATGAGTATTAGAAACATGGATTTTAAGACATTTCTTATTAACTAAAAATAATATTTAAACAATTGTAGCCTTTTGATTCAGTAAAATAACAAAATATATAGACCTTAGAGAAAGCATACTTCGTGCTCGGTCATTATGCTTTCTCTAATGTCTATATATATCTAGGGATTGACCTCATAGCAAGTTATAATTGTATATCTACCGGCAAGTGATGGCGCCTGCATATGAGTGAAAATGACAAGAGGGACGGTAAACAACAAACTTTCAAGAAAGTTCAATCATTGAATGTTTTTCGTTTTCTTAAGTTATAGTTTTCTAAGGAATCGTTTGACATGCCGATATTCTTTATTACAATATCTGCCCAGTTTCATAACTGAAAGTAAATTGTTTTGTATTACGCGATAGAGTGCTTTGGGTTAACTACGTGTAAGTGAAAGAATAGAGCATATTTCACGAAAAACGGTACATTTGATATATTTACTTATAATATTTTTTTTTATTCATAAACATATACCGAATGACAGCTGCAAAACACTCTAGAATAATTAATAGACATTGTGTCACTGTAGTTGCTATATTTATTGTGTGACGTCATGTGGATTTCCGGAAGCTACAGAACACCAGCACGCCATCGTCTGCGAGGATACAGAATTGGAGAGAGTAGGCAATGGACTGAGGGATGGTTTGTGGTACTTTGTAATTCGGCCCAGGATGTATCCCGTAAAAGTATATATTTAGGTAACCGCCTTCCACATTGTTTGATGTTCGCGGAGCGTTGTACAAGGAGTAATTCGTTTGGACTGGAGGACATACGTGAAATGAAGAGCTGAGTAAACGTTGTCTGAATATTTTATTTTGTCAATATGTGTGTACCTGTTCTTATTTATGTAATACATTGTATTATTGTTTGTTTTTATCATTAAAAAATTGTTCAAGTTTTAACTCATTTTGGCTGGTGCGTTGTTGCAGAGACATCTATTATATGTCTGTGGTTGTTGTAAGTGTGTCACAGCGAGCTAATAGATTTGTGTATTCGACATTCGATATACATACAATGTATATATCCTTGCCTGATTTTTATTTCTAATATTCTTGCAAAACAGCAATAAAAAGTGTATAAATTCAATAATCATATGTCTTGAGGAAGACTGCAAGAAGCTCTCTCTCCTAATACCTTCATCTGGATTTTTTGTTGTAACTTTTAGCGTGAAGTATCCAACATAAACACCATTTTTTGATGGTGCTGTTAGTTTGATCTTGACATCACCATAGGTATCACCACAGAACTTTTCAGGTGTAGAATCAAAGCAGCTGTACGTCTATAATTAAAATTAATGGTTTTGACACTTGCTTTAGATCATTGTCTTTTTCACATACGAATGAACCAACATACTTAAGTACTGTTCGACCATAAATCGATTGCAACATTGTATTTCACTTTTATCTCTCTCTCTCTATATATATATGAAGGACTCCAAAGTGCGATGGGAATCCAAACACAAAAAAAAATGTTAAAAGTCCCATGGTAACGACAGAGTCCGATGTTCTGCGCGAAATCTCGATGGTTTGACACGCCAAAGTCCGATGGTGCAGAAAACAATTAACGTTTATGACGTCATATTACTACTGCACATCAATGCGATGACGCACCATGTCAGGGCCCAATTGTTTAAAATAAATACAAATAAATATAAAATGCAAAGATTAACCTTCATCTTTTGGATATAGGTGCGAGACTAACCTTAATCAGTCGAAAAATGCGTTATACTCATTTACTATAACCTAAACATCTTGGATGGGTGCTGGACTAATCCAAATCAGTCGAGGACCAGGCTAAACTTAAAATCTCTCGGGTGGGCTCGAAGAAACACAGTATCAATCTCATAGTGTTCAAGGACTAACCCTTATCAGTCGAGTGGTGTGCGAGAACTAACCCTAATTAACGCCTATAGTGCACGTGGGTGAAAACAATAAGAAAAAATCAGAAAAATTGTAATCACGGAAAAATACTGATTCAGTGGATTTTTAATGCAGGACAATGACATGACATCTGAATACTAGTATTGTGACGTCATAAACATTGATTGTTCATCCGCATCATCAGACTTTGTGTATCAGTCCATCGCACTTTCGTACATCGTGTCTCATAGGAAACGAGCCATTGGACTTTTGCGTGACCATCGGACTTTGGCGTCCTTAAAGACATTGAGCCATCGGGGTTTGGCATAGACCTTCGGGATTTGGAGAGAGCATCGAACCTTGGCGTCACCACTGCAGCTGGGAGCCTTACATACATACATCGTGTTTTTCATAAACATTGAGTGAAAGAAAGCATTGGATTTGCTAAAAATTGAAATACATTCTGTTGATTTAATAAAATGTTCGATTTTGCAAATGATTTCAACTTGCTTCAATTAAAACTGTAATGAGATTGACACCAAACAAAAACAATTTTAAAATATATATTTTTGGTCAATTTCGCTGAAGTTTTCTAAAAATGGAATTCTTTTTAAAAATATTATGGATTTTTCGTTACAAGCCGTTGTAGATTTTTTTACAGAGAGAATTGCAAAAGAGGTACGATGAATTGAACAATGATACTGTATACGATTTTCATCTGTTAAAAATGAACACTTACTTCGTCAAGAATCGTCCCTATTAGCCCTCCATAATATTGAAGCTTAACGGAACAGTTATTGATAGAAAAGCTTTGGGCCTCAACACACACTCTGTTATCGGTATTGAAAGGACTGAACTGGAAAGAACACGATGGCGATAAACTCTGCCCGATCCACCTGATGTAATAAGTGTCGTCATCAAAAATAGTCTTTGTGTCGTATCCAAAACACGTTCTATCAAAGTACACTGCAAAAGATAAAAGATAGAAGGATGAGAACAAAATAATGGTAAACTTTGAATAAGTAGTGTATCTCAAATGAAATAGATTAGGCCATATATATAAACTTCTTACAGTTTGAACTGTATCCACTGACGATAGATATCGTAGCAAACACCAAAATGACCTCGGAAAGGAAATTCATCTGAAAGTAATGTATGGAATACATATGTTGATTTTCAAAGCATCGTTCTAATAAATAAATTCCTTGCACAGTCGACATGTTCTTACTAAAGCAAAAATTTTTTTCTAATTGACAACTGGAAGAAAATGTGTGCACGTAAAAATGCCGAATAGTATTCTATCCATGTATAATTAAAGCTTTTGCTTCACAATAATCGCAAATGTAAAACCTTTAAAAACCTACCTCTGAAACGTTTTTTTTTTGACAATCAAAATAAGGTTTTCTGATCCCTCTTTCAAGAAGCAAATAGGTCGGAATAAAAAAAATTAATTTTCGTAAAGTATAATAATTGGAGGGTTGTCAGTAGACCAAAAAATGTTGGATTATCATATTTTTTTACGAAAAATATTTAGGGAACCTTAATATCTTAACTAGTTTAACACTTTCATGAGTATTATGGATTCTGTGGAAGTTTACTCCAGCTAATGGGACATATATAAAAAGAATACCTTCACAGGTTAGTAGAAAAGATTAAATGAATCAGATATATGTTCATATCTTGAATTAAGCGAATGAGGGGCGAAATAAAAACAATTATTCTTCTGTGTTTAGTAACTAAGAAGTAATAAAGGTTAGAATACATAATCCGTGAGTACTGCATGGTTCCTGCTCGCAAAGCAGGTAACAACATAAGATCGTTGTTTGTGAGGCTAAATATTTAAACTGTAATTTAGAGGAACTCTACTAGTGGTAATTTAGCTCATACCCATCGCTCCCTTTCTAAGGAAGAAAATATTAAAAATAATATGTCATTTGGAATATTTGCGTATTCCAAACAACATTACTGAATTTGAATTACATGCATCATAACTACAATGGATTCTGAAACTTAATAAATATCCTCACAAACAAAGATACATAGCGGGTTCCGGTAAATGTTCTACCAGTCTCTTTTTCCTACTCCTCTCAAAAACATTAACAGCAACGAAGGAGAAACTTCAGGTGTACTTTTGCAATAATATTTTTCAGAGGTGTAGTAAATCAGATGTTGATATTTAAAAATTGTGAGGAAGTTTTGGACAATTTTAAAATCAAATTAACCAAAATCGAGAGTAAACATTTTTCAACTTGATATACAACCATTCTCTAAAATCAATTTTAAGTCCAGAGTTTTTGACACCCACTATTGGCAGCTGCCTTTTCAATAAATAGGGGAACTGGTAATGCTACTTTTCCATGTCATTGGTCATTTGCAAAATTATTTTGATAAAAAATATTCTTATACACACAGAACTCTGGTGTTGATAATAAAAAGATGTATTAGTTTCTCATAGAATGTCTGATGTATGAGGATAGGTCAGTCAACAAGTTGTGGAAGTAATAAGTCAACATACTAGGAACACGCAGTTAGTACAATTTTGATATGGCAGCAATTAAAAACGTAGAATAAATCGGCAGCATAAATAAAATAAGAAATAAATCGTGTAAACAACTACTTTCTGCACACAATAAATACATATTTTTTAAATATGTGACACGGTAGCTCTATGGTTGTCAATTTATTTTTTTTTTCAGACTAGCGAGCTACAGATCAGAAAATGCAGTATCAAATTTGTTTAAATTATCATATTTTGATTTCTGAATTTACCGAGTGGTAGTAAATACTAAAATTACAATTTGACAACTACTTGTCATATTGAAATTTTTCCAGGCGGTAGTAAGTACAAAAATTACAATATGACAACAAAATCATTACCGTTTGGGATAATATGGGGTCTAAATTAGGATAAAGGTTTAACGTAAGAGGAATATGAAGAAAAAAAAATTAATTAAAAAAACAAAACGAAGTCATGAAAAGTCAAATTGAATTGAAATTCCTAAGTTTTTGTTCAAGTCAATCTCTAGTACTAGGGGGATAACAGTTTTTCCTGTGATAAAAAAAAGAAATAAATTTTCAAATAACTTTCTTTTTTAGAACAACAGAGCATTGATTAGTCATATTGACATGGAAGTCTCTCCTTGTTCTATAAGTTAAATTCATTGAACTCGGACTAGGTTGGTTTTTATCATTAAACTTTTTTTCAGGAAGAACAAAGCCATAAAGAGTGATATGATTATTGAAGCATTCTCAGATAACATAGATTTCAATATAACCCATGTGGGGATGTGGCTAGAAATATTATTCTTCCTGTTCATATTTTATTCTCTATCAATCTTGATTGTTTTTCTTTCATGTGGGCCATTTGTTTACATCATTGTATTAAGAAATTGCGTCAGCTGCAAATAACAATCGCCTCACTAAATAACCAGACAGTCCGCTAATTAATAAAAGCTCACAATTGCCAGTCTTCATAATTATTTGCAATACAGTGTAACATCGGCTTATCGACTGATCAGTGGTATATTCACTAGAATCTACTTCCGCTTTAATTCGAATATGCATCTCCAGCTATTGTTTTTGGAGTATGACTCTTATCATTTTTCATGTGAAAATTCAATGCAAACAGTTTAAATGTGTTAAAAGATTAAAAAAAGTTATTTTGATTAGATGACTGGCTTTTAAAGAAGCTGGGGTGTGGCAGCCATTTTCAGACTATTTCTATCTCCTTTAAAAGAAGAGCTCCATATAAAGATATACAAAAATGATAAAATTTTAAAACTAAAATGTATGATTTTTTTCTTTGCCAAATGATAGTTGACAGCTTAAGATACTGTATCTAAAAAATTAGTTAAATCTAGTGGTTATTTTGTGGTTAATTTGTTGACCCCCAGCCTCCTTAAGTTACATGATGAACGTTCCGTAAAATTTCTTTGTAATTGAATAGACATTTAATGATTTATTAACGTATTGCAGTATATTTTTGGGTACAAATAAATTTAAAAATATCATAATGAATCTGGAATGATAAAATTTGGCTATCTGTTTATGTGGTTTTGTTTTGTATTGTCTTAAAAGTCGCCTAAAAGGCGCAGTCGTTAGAGCGTCTGCTCTTTGCGAAGTAAGGAGTTGATCCTAATGTCGCAAGTTCAAATTCTGCTGTGGGACGTAGAGACCGGATTTTCGGATGAGACCGTATAAACCGAGATCCCGTTTAGCAGTAGGTGCTGACACGAAAATGAACCCTCTTTGCTCAATGGCCCTATGTGCCGAGCATAGGACAAAATTTGAAGCAATCTACCGGCAAGTAGTGGCGTCTCCATATAACTTAAGTGAAAAAAAAATTTCGAGAGGGACATTAAACAACCAATGAATCAATCAATCATTAAATCAAAATAATTCGGAAAGACTCGTGTCTTGTATAGATTTTTTAGATAATGTGTAGTCTTTGATATTCAATTAAAATATATATTTAATCAACAGATTTGAAATGCAATTACTTACAGTGTACCTTTAAAGATATCTATCCACTTCATATAAATAACATTTCTGAAAATTAAAACGTTCTTTTGAAATACCCTAAATTACTTATGCAATGTACATCCAGAGATGATTAACACTCAATACTTAAAGATATACATGATAACAAACGATAATGCCCACGTGATTAACAACTCGTGAGAAATTGTAATGAGTGTGAATACTTTAAATATTTGCTTTTATCTACAAATATTTTACAGGTTGGCTAGTTTAAACATTGTAAAATATAACATGTATAAAGAATTCTCAACAAAAACTTAAGATGAAAATATAAATTGCTCTAAAATAATTCTGTGTCATAAAAGTTGTTTTATTATATATGAAGGTCGATTGAACATTGCAACAAATTGTATATTTTAATAATGAAAAAAAGTCTTGTATGATTAACATTTTACTTTAAGTTAACTTTCTAAAATATAAGTACAATTGTGCAAAAACAACGTTTTTATTGAAAAGTGAAATGAGTTGAAAACCTGGTGATTTGACATTTACAATGAACGGCCTGAAACTAGAGCTTACCTGGGACGCTAAGATAAACAGAGCAAATGATAAAGAATGAACATTTCCCTCTAAGGTAATGTTTATTATGCTTAAAGGTACTTGGACACAGATTTGAAGTTAATTTTTTCTCTACAATATTACGACTTATATATTATAATAGCATTTCACGCAAAAATTAATTAAAAATCTTATTTCATTTTTAAGTTATTAAAATTTTTAATTTTTTGGCGGGTTTGATTGACGCGTCCTTGCACTTTCACAAAGAACTTTATTCTGTAATAAGCAATATTTGCCCCCCAAATCAAACTTTGATAGAGACATATTTAATTAAGTTCTTAAACAGGGAAGTATATGCTGACTTCAAAGCACTGAATATTTTCATAAGTAATGACGCCACATGTACGTAATGACGTCACAAACATGACGTAAATTTAAGTTTTTTATGAATTTTACAGAAAAATGTACATATTTCGTCGATATTTTGAGTAAAATTCACCGAGCGCATGTGTGTTCAGGATCAATATTTTGATACAATGTGTAGAATGATAATATCAATGAAATATGTCAATATTGTTCCTGAACAGACTTGCGCTCTATAAATTTTAAAGCTAAAATTGTTGAAATTTTGTCCATTTTGTCCTCTTTATGAAAAAGGATATAAAATCGGACTAGTTTGTGACGTCATAAAAACAAAAATTGTGAATACACTGCTTTGACACTATAATATTTTCTGTTAATTTATATTTCTCATACAATTCATTGAATTCAGCACAATTCAGGAAGTTTTCAAAATTTGACTTTTGTGGGGGCAAATATATGTAATATACCGCATATAGTTCTTTTAACTTTATTCTTTATCATTAGGAAAAATGGCAATCTTGTTGTGTATTAATGAAAAATATTAATACTATAATCCAGAAAATTAAGAGTAGACATGCTCGAAAGCAAAACAAACACACACTAATTGTCAGTCCGTGCAGTTGTGGTGAACAGACTTTGGCGATTAAACGCACCCGGTTAATCGTAGACACCAAACAATAACAGGCTCTTGCCTTGTTTACAAAAACTGTGTACATAACAGAAGTGTGCTCGATTTGCAAAACTCTGTACACAACAGAATGACGATACTTGTGAAGGAGTTTTGCTTTCTAACATTTTTACTCTGAATAAAATTATTTTTCTGGATATTTCTCAATAATACACAAGATTGCCACTTTTCATAAAGATTAAGAATAAAGTTAAAATTTGTGAAAGTGCAAGGATGTGTCAATCAAACCCACCAAAAAATTTAAAGTTTTAATATTATCTTTTTAATGAAGTAAGATTTTTAATTGATTATTGTGTGAAATGCTATTGAAATATATATATAATTCGTGATATTATACAAAAAAAAATTACTTTAAATCTGTGTCCAAGTACCTTTAAGATTTTAACACACAGAGATAAAAAAAAATTAAAAATCTAAAGTGAAAGAATCATTAAACTACTAATGTAGTATTCTTGCCATTAACACAAAGAGTAAAGCAATTTTCTGGCAAACCTTATAGCTTATAAGAAATAAAATTGCTTACCATCAATAATGATTCATATAACTACTGAGATTTTATACCGTTGTTTATTTTGTTATTACCTTATGCAATCAAAATTATTGAGATAGTGTAGTATCTCTAAGTAAACATAATATCGCAAGGTTGATTTGTAAATATAGCAATGGAACACAAATGAAAATTACATTAATTTTTATAAGTTGACTCAAAGATGATAAAAAGTTCTCATTTTATTTCTTCTAATGATCCACAAAGTCGTGTGCGGATGATACTTTCCGTATTACGTGATATTATTTGAGTGTTTTACAATAGAAGATCTTTTCTTACTTATGAAGTCAAATTCCGCCATTACCCACTCTTCACTCTTTCGTAGGCGATCATTTTTTTTTAAAGGCAAGCCACTGGAAGATAAGTTGGTGTTGTAGGAATTTCTTGAAACATCTTCTCTGAAAGTCAATGTTTTGAACATTTTAATGTCATCATATTGACCTTGTTAAAATTTTATTTACGAGTCATATATCGTATTCTGCTGATGTGTTTGATAATAATTGTCAAACCTTTGTACAACCTGAAATTTTCAGGGATCCGTCTTTCAAGCCTTGTTTGTAGAATTGTACTACTTGAGATCGAATCCTAGTACTGTTTATTTTTTCAGTTTTTTTTTATCAAAATATTATGTAAAAGTAATCCACATATACTATTTATGATACTGTTAAAATAACTACAAAAGATATAATAATGAGCACTTGAAAGTACATTTAAGATATGGCAGAGATGACGCAATATTTATTATAATTTCTAGCACATTCACGGTTGTGTTGATCGCACCTGTTTTTTTTTTTTTTTTTTTTTTTTTTTTTTTTTTTTTTTTTTTTGTTCCGTGGTTATTCTGTTCCCGATGTCTATTGTTTTGACTTTTGAGTTGATAACTGTTTGTTATCTCCTTTTTAATTTAAGGTCACATGACTATAACAACACATTGCATAGGCGTCGGAAACAATCGAAAGTGGGGGGGGGGGACTAATTGAAAGAGGCGGGTCTAAACCAACAAAAAGGTAAACCCCGATTTTCAATGCCTATATTATTAACATATTTGCAAAAAAGTGGGGGTGGGGCTAAGCCCCCCCTGGTCCCCTGGTTCCGACGCCTATGCATTGAAAAATAAGGAGATAACGAACAGTATTCAAGATCAAAAGTCTATAAATCAATGCAAGGAACAGAGCAAACACGGCCCTCCAAAACATCAAAGGAGGGATCAGGAGTCATGGAGGAGTGAGCATGCCCTGCCAACCGGTCACATCCGGCGTGCGCTCCTTGTCATGATCGGGAAAAAAAGGAGTAAACCGTCGTCAATTCAGTGTATAAATAATGGACTAACAATTAGTTTGAAAAACGTCAGTCAGCATTTGACTCAATAATAAATTGTATTGTATATTGTATAAAATGTATGTAGAGCATGTTCTTGCGTATCGAATCAACTGTGCTATAAACTCCTTATGCAGGTGATGAAGGTATATTAAAGTCATCATGTTTGTCATTGTGCTTTCTTGTTAGATTACCATTTACGTGTTTTTCAAGTACAATATCTATATATGAAACAGATGTGTAAGACATTGTGGTATATTTTATCTCAAGCTAACCGGTATATATGGTATCGACAAAGGAATGCAAATTACCATTGTTAATTGACAATACGTCAAACACATATTATAGCTTTGCTGTCCTTAAGAAGATTTTAAAAAAAGATTTTACCAATATTCCTCTTTAAAAATATGATTGTACATTGTGGCCCCACCCTACCCAAGGGGTCATGCGTTGAATAAACACAGATACACCATGAGTTTTAGATTTTTCCTACATATCCCTTTGTAAAAGTTTGATTGTCTATTGTGACCCCACTCTACCATCAGGGAGTTATAAATAGAACGGTTGTGAATTAACACTACGTGAGAATGATTCAACATAATTTTCATATTTCCTCGTCCAGTGGTTTTTGAGAAGATTATTTTTTAAAGATCACATCAAATACTTTCACTACTTATCACTCTGGAAGAGGACGTATATGTCGCCTTTCATTAGAACAAACTTGAATCCCTTTTACCCAAATATACTTTGTGGCAGATTTGGTTAAAATTAGCCCAGTGGTTCTTGAGAAGATGAAAAGTTTACGACGACAATGCCAGTGACAATGACGACAGACAACGGGCAAATTTTGATCAGAAAAGCTCAAATGAGCTAAAAACTGAAACCTTGGTTGCAGCTCAAACGACCCCTCACTGTTCAAGGGTCATTCATAGGAACCAAGTAGAAGTCTTAATGTAAGGCATACCATTGCAAACATATAATTGAAGGGAATTAAGCAAATTAAAGAAAGTAAATGACACGAACCAAAATAAGATTTATGATTGAAATACATTTAAATATACAAACGCAGCTCTACATTAGTAACACACAACTTTGTGCGTGCAACTGCACATATAGTCAATTTTAGTGGTGTGGATTCAGAACTTTTAAGGGTCTTCTTGGGAAACTGTGTAACGTGGTCACATCATAGAAGAGAACACCCCCACGCCCACCCCACAAGACACCATGTTTCTGAGACCTGAAAACCGTTCCGTACAATTAATATATTCGAAGCATAGCTAAAGAAATGTCTTTATATCAAGTATTATAAAAATATCTTAAAATATCTTTATTTTCATTTTGAACAGTCTGCGATTTCTGATATATTTACATGTAATATATGTCATAAAAGAATATGTCAACATCATTAAAACTGAACTCTAAGTTATTAATTAAGGGGCGGCCATTTATTTAATTTACGGTAGGGGTCGCTAATTTTCAGATTATTTACTTTTATACCGCTGTATGACAGAATGTGCTTTTCCAAGATGATTAGAGACAATTTTATGTAAAGGTTACATGCCGAAAACTGTCCATTCTGTGAGAAGAAAGAACTATTGGAGGGCCGTTAGGCCCGACAATAGTTCTTTTTTCTCACAGAATGGACAGTTTTCGGCTTGTAACCAACTTAAAACATTTCATTCCATTGTGTTCAGAATGGACTCTCTTAGAAAAGTTTCTCTCTTGCAACGTCAATGAAGTAAACATCCTTTGTATTAAATTTGGCATTGTCTTCTTAGTAGACTGTCTCAGGTAAATTTGTTGATTTAAATACTGTGAATAGGATTCACTTCAATTGTTAACTTAGTGGACAGTTACAGGTGAGTTCCTTGGTTTTGTATAAAAAGCATGCACATCGAACAACACTTCTTAGTAAATGTCCCTGCGGTTAGGATGTCCTCTTCAGATGGAGAAAGCGTGTTTTTAACACAAAACAAGTTTAGAGAAGTTGATGAACAAGAAAACAACACGGATGGCATTCACAGTGATATTTGGGATTTGGAAAGAGAACATCCAAAAAAAACAACCGAATTTTGACCTCAAACTAGATATTTTTTCGGATATTTCTGACGAGGAACTTGTTAAGGCCACCCAAGACATAGAAGGAAAAGAAAATACTGAAAGGTTTGCACGGCTAAATCAAGAAGATTTGGATAATTTGGTTAAGAAAGGTTTATCGAAGAAAACAGAGGAAAAGTCAAAGTGGGCAATGACTCTATTTACGAACTGGCAAAATGAACGAAAGCGTATGTTACCAAACCATGATACATTTATGTACCAGGATATTATGATAATGAGTGATGAGGAAATCAACAAAACAATGAGTTTCTTTGTAGCTGAAGTGAGGAATAAATCTGGAGAGGATTACAGACCCAATAGCTTGTATGAAAT
>PRKT01000039.1:612131-676124 GCA_003671525.1 Saccostrea glomerata | reverse complement strand
AGTGTGATGTAGCTATCAAGAAAGCCAAAACCGCAGCCGAAAGTGATTCTAATGTGTGTGCACCAGCTGGTGCTAGTGAAATTGAAATTTCGTCTGGAAGTGTATTTTTCAAATTTAAATTCTAAAGTTGGAATAATTATTACAATGTGTGTAATTCGTTGTTCATGAATAACATGTATATCTTTTGTGTTGGATTTGTTGTTATTTTTTCTTAGTGCTACATGTAACCTGTAACTGTCCAATAAGTTGTAAAAAAGTGTCCACTATTTTTAATAGTGGACAGTTTTTCCAACTTATTGGACAGTTACAGGTAACTTATTGGATTGTTTTTGTTATTTCAAGGATAAGAAGGTATTAAAAGAACAAAAGATGATGTCATAACAATGTTTTAATTCCTTGTAAAGTTGACATGCATGAAAATAAAATCAAAATTAAAACTACGTAGTGTTCGGGACGGGTGTAGGTACCCCAGTCAAGGTCAGATTACTTAATTCCAAGAGGAGGATAGAATATCTATTTGCAATAATGGCTATGCCTTTTTTTTTTTTTTTTTAAAAACCTGCTACCCCCTTCCGAGAAGGAAATGTTCGTCGCCGTTAGAAGCTGTAAATCGATAATATTCCTCAGAATTTTAGCGATTTTAAAACACGTTTTATTACTGACAATGCAATGTGATAAAAAATGTTTGAAAAAATTGAACTCTGAAGTTTCTTTTCCTAACAATAAAATTAATTCAGTTTATCGTGAATAATTGCAATCTGAAGTCAGCCTTTCGTACATTTAGTCTGACAGTCAATAGTAAAACTTATGGTCAGAAATCTTTCTCGTCCAATGGTTCTGGAAAAGATTTATAGAAGACACCAACCTTTAATGCATTTTCTTTTAATGTCGTCAATTGTACCGCTGTCTGTGTTCAAGTCTACGAAAGAAAATTCCGAATCCGATTTTACACAACGTTTTAAAACAATGACGCTAAAATGCAATTGCTAAGTAAAATAAGGAAAGCAAGTCGTAATAAAACAAAATGCAAGTGCAAGCCACAAAATGAATATTTATTCATCTGTTAACTCGCATGCACTCTAACTCATAACCCCCTACAACTGTGTTGCAATTTATGGGAAAAACAACAACAATGCAGAGTCAGTTCAAGTATTGTTTTAGAAAGAAAAACAAGGTACACACAAATTGTCACGTGTAGGGACGGGGGGTGGGGTGGGATTGGTTAAGATTTTGTTTTTTTGGCAAGAACATGTTTATGAATCAGTCCAAAACTACGTTTCTGAATGTTACGTGTGGAATTATTTGAGATTGTTATACAGGTAAATTGTACAAAAAAAATAAATTAAAAAAAAAACTGTTCTCTCAAACGAAGAGGCGTACCTGCCCCCATTTGATAATTAAATTACATTCTATACTTACAGTATAATAAACTTGTAACATGTATTATGAAATATTTACCACTAAACATACATAAAGGCATTGGTTTTTATTCATAATACCATTTTATGTAATACACTGAAAACAATGAAGCCCACCGATATGATCTTTATTTAATCGGGTGTACGAGATACTGATATTTACAGCGAAAACGACTACAATATCAGTTCTACCAAAATACCAGGCACGTAGCAACAGGGAGGAACTTTTTTTCCCAACACTACTTTTACTATTGAAAATGTTCATTGGAAGGGTGGTTGACCCCCCAGCCCCCCCCCCCCAACTGTAAAGTAAAGTAATATGAAGGAAATATGGTATTGTATGGGGGAAAATTGGGTATGAAAAGGAATTGGCTTGGGAAAAAAAATTGCCTCTAACCCCCACCCCACTGGAAATAGGATTTTAGTTACCATTGATGATTCCTGCGAAATTAACTATTGTATTCAAACAGGGCAATAGGGAGGTTTAAAGTTGCCCAGTGCTCAATTTCCACCTTATATTGATGTCCCAGCAGAAAGTATGGAAGAATCTAAACACTATATGATCTCTGATGATAAAACGTCTTGGACACGAATAGTCAATCCCAAAACGGGCAAGATCCCTCCCGACGAGAAAAAATGGACCTCCATGCAGTCTTCATCTACAGAAAAGAGCAATTTAATGCAGACATTCTCACAAAATTATGATGACATTATGAATGGAAGCGGTTTGTCGAAAGGAGCAGTAGCAGGAGTGTCCGTCGCAGCAACTACTACATTTTTTTTTCTGCCTTCTCGTGTGTATGTTGGTTGCAATAAGGCGTCACCGAAGAATGGGATTTGGACAACAATAAAAATGTCTGTCATATGACTAATTTTTTTTCTTGATACAATGTAAGTATTAATTTAAATAGAATGATAATGTTGAAAGAAATCAAGGAGTAAATGAGCAAAAATTTAAAACGACATGACTGTACAATCATGTTTGTTTTAAATACTTTACAATAATTTCATGATCATGATTCACTTGATTGCATAATTTTTTTTATTATCTTTTTGAAATATGTTTATTTTCAAAATTACAACAGGGCTTTGGGATGAAATATCCTAGGATATTTTCCGCCATATTCCATAAAAATACATGCGTATTCACCTATAACTAATATTTTTTTTAAATCTGGAAAATGACATTTTCTTTATATATATAGAAAAATAGAAATATTCATTAAAATTAATAATCGATATCTTAAATTTAGCCTTGCTGCCAGTGAATCACTTCGTCTATAATACCCCTCCCCCTCCAGACAGCATTATATTCAAGCAAATTTTCCTACTTGTAGGTACTCCTTTCTTTTATCCTTACTTTAAACCTTTCGAATTAAACAAGAGATTCCTGCCAAACTTGTTGAGTAACGATGACTGTTGAAAGATTTTCAAATAAGTTGCCCTTTCCTGTTAATCACAGCCCCGTGAGATGGATAGGGGAAGTCTTACTATAACTCCAAAACATAGATAATCAGAGATTACAGAGCTCACCTCAACGAATGTTGTCTTTAAGTAAGGCAAAGTCACATAATTAACCAACAAAAAGTATACATTCCAAAAATGAAAATATTTAAGTAATTTTGATCTGATACTTTGAAATAGACCTACATAAAAAATTTAAACTAGTTCTTCTTCATGAAAATGTAATGAAAATCAAGCATCTGAAGCAAATTTGAGGGTTTTCATCTCTTGGTGCAACATTTGTGCAAGTTTGGTTTATACAATGTTATATAAGCCTTATAGTTTTTGGTAATAGACCTGCAACCATAACTTTTACCTTGTCTATTATCTGAAAAATGTATGTCAAATTCAGCATCCGAAGCAAGTCCATTAGTGTGCATCCTAAGATGTATCATCCATGCAAGTTTGCTCATTACAGGGCTCATAGTTTATTGGAAATGAAACATGCATCAAAAACTAACATTTTCACTCATCCACAAAAAGTAGGTCAGATTCAGCATCCGAAGCAAGACTGGTAGAATGCATCCTTAGATGTAACATCTATGCAAAATTGGTCATTGAAGAACTCATAGTTACTTGAAAATTAAACCTGCACCAAAAACTTTAACCTGTTCACCCAACCGGAAAATGTAGGTCAGATTCAGCATCCGAAGCAAGCCTGGTAGTGTGCATCCTTAGATGTATCATCCATGCAAGGTTGGTAAACATAGGGCTTAAAGTTAAGTACTTGCAAATGAAACCTGCACCAAAAACATTAACGTGTTCGCTCAACTGGAAAATGTAGGTCAGATTCAGCATCCGATGCAAGCCCGGTAGTATGCATCCTTAGATGTATCATCCATGCAAGATTGGTCATTAAAGAACTCATAGTTCCTTGGAAATGAAACCTGCAGCAAAAACATTTACCTATTCACTCAACCGGAAAATGTAGGTCAGATTCAGCATCCGAAGCAAGCCTGGTAGTATGCATCCTTAGATGTATCATCCATGCAAGTTTGGTCAACATAGGGCTTATAGTTACTTGGAAATGAAACCTGCACCAAAAACTTTTACCTGTTCACTCAACCGGAAAATGAAGGTCAGATTCAGCATCCGAAGCAAGACTGGTAGTATGCATCCTTCGATGTATCATCCATGCAAGGCTGGTAAACATAGGGCATAAAGTTAAGTACTTGCAAATGAAACCTTCACCAAAAACATTAACCTGTTCGCTCAACTGGAAAATGCAGGTCAGATTCAGCATTTGAAGCCAGCCCTGTAGTATGCATCCTTAGACGTATCATCCATGCAAGTTTGGTCAATATAGGGCTTATAGTTACTTGGAAATGAAACCTGCACCAAAAACTTTAACCTGTTCACTCAACCGGAAAATGTAGGTCAGATTCAGCATCCGAAGCAAGCCTGGTAGTATGCATCCTTAGATGTATCATCCATGCAAGTTTGGTCAACATAGGGCTTATAGTTACTTGGAAATGAAACCTACACCCAAAACTGCACCAAAAATGTTAACCTGCTCCAAAAACATTCACCTGGTCATTCCTTTGCTGAAATTGCAGCATCTGAAACTTTGTCTGGTACAATGAAACACACTAAAACCATCTTCCATGCATGTCTAATCAATATAGGACACAGAAGTAATTAAAAGAAAACTGCTCCAAAAAACTTAACCTTAACCTGGGACACCGACGCCGAGGGTATCACATAAGCTCCCCCCAACTTCGTTGAGGTGAGCTAAAAACAAATACAGTATACGAAATTTGCTGTAACTATTTTATTGTGTTCCGTTTAAGCATTACTAAGTGGAAACCTTAGTGGTATTTTAACAAGTAACACTGTAATACCCTGCTCTGATTGGATGCGATAATCTTGTTAAAAGGCGAGGAGTAGCCGTCATTTTTAAGAATTTAAAATTCAAAACAACAGGGAACAGAAAATACCCAATTCAAGACCTGTTGTAACTCTTTTCAAATCAAGATATCATCTCGAATGTCTCAGAATTTTTTGTCATATTGATGTTTGAGCTAGTATATCAGATATAAAAAATGCTGCAAGTATGTCCACCAAATACAAACTCGTTACAAACATTGGCTAGAGGACATATGCGTATCATTCACAACAAATCTTTAAATCCAATTTCGGTACACAGCAAATGTTTTTCCAGACATAGATCTAGACAGAAATTTTTCCAAAATTCTTCCGAAAATAGCCAATCATATTCAATATAATTACAAAATTCCACAATATATGAAATGAACACATCCTTACAAATGTGGATATTGAAGGTCCTATGATATAAAACACTAAGTAGATGTTTTTACGTAGAGCATGCTCTTTTGTATCGATTCTACAGAGTGATATAAACTCTGTATACCAGTGATGAAGGTACATCGCTACATGTAAATAAGAAGAAAAAAAGTTCATTGAAGTCATCAAGTTTATCGTAAACCTTATTTGTTAGATTACTATTGTCTTTTTCAAGATAAATAATTATCCAAATATGAAACATATGTGTCAGACCAAGTGGTATCTTTTATTTCAAGCTCACCGGGATATATCGTATCGAGATAAGAATTAAAGACAATACTGTAATTATTGTTAGTTGACAATACAGTGTCTAAATGTCGACTTATTTGATTGATTGATTGTCTATTGTAAATCTGGAAATTTTTACGTCGATTTTATTTTGAGAATTCGGGTCAAAATTGTGTTAATTAATTTTTACGTTTCACAATTTTGCGAATTACCACTGCTTTGTTTACATTTTCTTATTGGTTATTTATTTTTAAGAAAAATATTTTTGCGAATGCAATGAACTCGTAAATTTGCTAAAAATATATATACAGCAAAAATTTCCAGATTTACGGTATTGTTTAACTCCCTCTTGAGATTTTTTTACTCATATGGAGACTTCACCGTGTGCCGGTGAAGGGCCTCAAATTTTGACCTTCACTCGGCACTCAGGGTCATTGAGGAGTAAAGAATATTTATCGTGCCAAAGCCTGCCGCTGACACGGGGCCTCGGTTTTTAAGGTTTCATCCGAAGGAACCGCAATTTGTACTTCAAAGTGCCGAGTGTATGGCGAAGGAACAGTTGCTATCCATTTTTTATCGACTTAGGTCAGTCGCAGCCGAGATTCGAACGCACGACCCCCCGATCACTGAGCGAACGCTCTACCGACTGATCTACCGTGTCGAGTTGAAGGCAACCGCAAGTTTTTCTTCTTTTCTCGAAAAAGATTTTGAACAATTTATGCCTCATATGAATATAAGAATAGGTCTGCAATAATTGGGCGCATTTGGTACTCTATGGAATTAACATAGATATTTCAATTGAAGCTCCTTTTTAATATCGACCCGAAAGTACTGTAAACCAACTACAATTTACATCGAAGTAAATCCTTTATTCGCGATTGGTTAGTTCAAAATCAATCCACGACGATTAATTTTCGCGACTGCGAAAAATTCTCTACCAGTAAAGATTAAAATTAATAGGTTGCGAATATGTAGGTTGCGATACTCGCGAATATTTCTTGCTCGCGAATAAAAGTTGGTTTGTAGTAATTATGCGTATTAAGATGTTTTTAACAAAAGAATTGTTAATGACCAGTGAAAAGGCTTTTAATGTTGTTTTGCAGTATTTTTGAACATTTTAATTTTTGTTGAAACTAGTTTACACGTGTATTTTAGTGAGAAGTAAAGAAACAGGCGTGGATTGATTGATTGATTGTATATTGTTTAACATCCCTCTCGAGAATTTTACTGTTGTTGTCCACCTGGTCAATGACTATAAAAAATACAATTTTAGAGTTTTTTAGAGTGAGATTTTTGTCTCGGGCGACAAAGGTTCTAGCACAAGAAGCTGTAGAATTTGGCTTCATAAACTGTAGAGTAAAACAGCAATAATTAATCATTCATATGCCTAAGAATAGAAATGCTGGGTTCAGCCACAACAAGGAGCAAATTATATTAGTACAAGGCGTAAGAGTCGCACAAGGGTAAGAAGCTGTTACTACTATCTCAGGATGTCTCTAGATTCATACTGGTCCTTTAAAAATGAAATTAAACTTCACAAATTGTTAAGAAAATAAATCAACCTGCTCAGATTGAGTTTGTGATAACTTCCTAGAATTGACTGGGATGCAAATTAAAGCTTGTAAATAAGCATTTAAATAGAAATATTAACCATTTCAATCTCTAATAGGACTAAATTCTCTACCCTTAATTGTCGTAATACTCTCATTAATGACATATTAAAACATGTTATTGTCAAAAAGCATTGCCCAGGAGAAACAAAATTCATTAACTAAGCAGTACTTAATTAACAAAGATGGCATTGGGGGAAAGTAACTTTTAAACAAATAAAAATTAAAATAATAGAATTTAAATCAAGGGAAATAATTCTTACCAAAATTTAAGGTCATAAATTAGAACACATTCCACCCTTACATGCTAATGGTAATAAATGAGAGTTATGATGAAATAAATTTAGTATTTAACAGTAACACATCTTTAATGTATTCAATGTCACACATCTATAACATACTCCAGACTCTATATTCTCAGATATTTAACCTAATTTCATCATTCAAAATTTTTGTACATTGACCAATCCATTTTCATTTACACATAGGTATGTCCATTGCCCACCAACTTATCTGAACTATTTTGCATGTGAATGATGGTATAAGAAGCATTGTAGAAGGAAGTGTCAAGTAACATAAACCAACTAAAACGCCCAGTAAAGACATATATTTGCTCGCTTATTGTCATGAATTACAACCTGTTTCAGAGTACATAATCCTCAAAATTCAATTGCCAAAATTTAATGTAGAGTATTTTATATTGTAGTTTTCCACCAAAACATAAAAATCAACAGATTGATCTTGAGTCTGCATCACAAAATCCCTAAATTTTTTTGATAATCATAATAACTCTTAAATGATTATATTATGCTGATTTGTATTGGATATGATAATATCTAAGGTTTGTAAGGCACATGTTTTATCATGATTGATCAAAATAAGTTTTACAAAGCGGTCTTTGGGACAGGTATACCCTAATTTTAGTAATATCAAGTTTTACCAAAATTCTTGGCAAATTTTAAAAATAAAAATATATAAAGAATCATGCTTTCTTGAAATGAATTAAACATGTATCTAAAGAAAATTTATATAAAAATAAAAACAATTCCTTTTTAGCGTTAAGGCATCTAAGAATTGTGTGTATCACTCTGTGTGTCAGCATACAATGACCTAGCTTGAGGTAATCAAACTTGCAGATGGATAATATTAAATTCCGCATGAATATAACAATATACCAAATTCCATAAGCTCAACACTCTCAAGTAAATATAACAAAGACATGCATTAAATAATTTAAGCCAGATTCTTTTAAGTTAGGATCTACCTTAATCACCAAATATACATTTACTAGGTTTAAGGTACATTGATACACTGTTAAGAGAGATAACTCTTAATGACACAAATGTCTATTATTCCTTTATAAATTTTTCAAGTTAAAGAGCCTTTTTTATCAAATTTTGCCCCACAAGACATGCTTTAATTGTTTGTATTTAATTCAGCATATATATATTTCCTTTGGAAAATCATAAAAGTTAAAGAAAAATTTCATATGAGTAAGCAGAAGGTTTATGAACCTTAACGTTAAGGGCGTAAGCTTGATATAAATTACTATTACCATTTTTCTGAGATAAAACTTATAATTCTCTTCGAACCATTTTTTTGGTCAACATTCTTACAATTCTTGTTTTTGTTTTAACTGAGTTAAATTGCCTTGTTGACAAGATGCAATATAAATCTAAAAGATACGGTTCCTTTAATTGAAGATTAATATGAGAGGTTGAATGGGACAATCGGTTCAACTCCCTTTTAACAGAAATTGCGGGTGGGTTTAGACAGTATTGGATAGTTTATAAAATATATTTGTCATTTTTGTAGGATACATATTAAATCTCACTCCCTTCAATTAAGGTAGCAAATACTACACATTTCCCATCAGAATGCATCAGGGGAGGACGAGGTTACTATTATTATTATAGTTTTGAAAATTGCTGCCTTTCAAAAGCATTTCGTTATACATTGATAAATGTATTACCATGTGTTCACCTATATTTACACTCTTTTCTGGTATTCTAATTTTTTCCCTATTACTAATCGATAGTTGGTTCATAAATTGTGAAGTACTAAAGAAGGGTTTGAATTTATATAGATAAGTATATAAAGGGATCGGTTGGGGGGGGGGGGATTAGGACACACATTGTTATTGTTAAAAGTTGTTAAAAGTATCTCAGTACCTTTACCTTAAGCTAAAGGGTCACAGCATCTTTTCCTTGTCCAATTTCTGTATGACATTTGGGTTTGTTTCAGTACAGAATCCTTTCAGACAACTATAAGCAATACTTGAAAAGATAGTTATATTTTTTCTAAGTTCTACTTTGTCACGCAAGGAAACTTGGTAAGATGTGTTTTAATGATTTAAAAGCCATATAAAGAGTGACAGCCTTTTCGGTAAATTATACAAGTAACCAATGGAAAAATACAGTGTCGGTAAGTATCAACAATGTTAGAAAATATAGACTTTGTTTTATACGGACAAGTCCTTGGCTCCGTTTGTAAAATTTGTGTAATCACTTATTCTGTAAATTTTTATTGGTGAATGAGCAGGCCCTGGTCGACGGTGACCATTTGCGTTGAGGTACTGCCGCCGTCACCATGGTTCTTGGCACCCCATTGGTGGCGGTTGCAGTTCCATGATTACTCGTAGTAGACACGAGTAGTCATGGCCCTTGCAAGTGGCGTATTCCGTCGCACCTCAACGCAATTGGACGAGTGCAACACATATTCTTACGCTCATTCCATTGTTTATTGACTTGATTGATATTTGAATTGATTGATTGATTAATAATTGATTGATTGACAAGTAATTGACTTGATTGATATTTGAATTGATTGATTGACTGATTGATTAATAATTGATTGATTGAATTTGATTGATTATTGCATTGGTGACGTTCATGCACTTGTGACCTACCCAGTGCATGATCCGCCCGATTTGGGTCGTCACATTTGTTGTATTGATTGTTGATTGTGGGGCAGCCCTGTGGTAGCCCCAGCAAATTGATCACCGCGGCCAGAAGCGCCACATTAAACAAGCAAAATAACATCCATATTGTTTGTTTGATTTATAGGGAATCTGAAATAATAGTGTTTGTGTCTACATTTAAGAAGATATTTGTGTTTCAATATAAAAGCGTAATTGATATTTGTATTTTAAATTAAGAGAGTGGTAGATATTTGTGTTAAATATTTTACAGTTTTGTAGATACATGTAGTTGTGTTTGTTTTTCTGAGTTTGGTTAGCTTTTTGTATATGACTTTTCAGTTTATGATATTTATTTTTTACCTGACTTTCATGATCAGAGTATGGAAGATATTGTTGTGATTTTTTGACCTGATTATGGTATAGATATATGTGTTTCATTTAAAATTAAAGTAGATTTTTGTTGTCAATTTTACAAGTATGGTAGGTATTTATGTCTAGCATTATGAGTATGACAAATGTTTGTTTTTAACAGTGTATATTTTGCCTTAACTCACTGATTATATTAAATTTTTGTTTGACAGTAACATATGGTTAATATAAGAGTTTGATTTTTTAAGATTACGGCAGATATTTAACCGTGTAATCTTGCTTTAACTTACTGAGCACGGTATATAATTATGTTTATAATCTTGCCTTAACTTACTGAGTACGGTAGATATTTGTGTTTATACATGTAATCTTGCCTTAACTTAATGAGTACGGTAGATATTTGTGTTTATAATCTTGCCTTGACTTACTGAGTACGGAAGATATTTGTGTTTATACATGTAATCTTGCCTTAACTTACTGAGTACGGTAGATGTTTGTGTGTATATCATATAAAATTTCGTGTGGGATTTAATTTCGTTGAATATTGTTAACAACGAAATAAACGAAATTTAATCCCCCACGAATATTTGTGCTTTTACAGTATCTCATTTTAGTCGATATGCAAGGAAATGCTCTACGTCGAACAATTTCAAAAACAAGGAAAATTATAGAAAAACAGGTTGATTTTTTTTTTCTTTTAGATACTGTTCGTTATGTCCATATGTTTCATTCTATGTTCGAAACAGAAACCGTGTCAGCATTAACAATTTATCATTTAGTTAAACCTGAATGACGTTTACGTAATGTGTGCTAAGTCATTATAAATACACTGATATGTCGACAGAATTTTCTGTTATTTCTCGATTACAAGGGACACACGGAGGGTGTGACCGGTCGGCAGGGGATGCTCACTCTTCCATAGCACCTAATTCCACCTCTGATGTTTAGGAGACCTGTATTTGCTCTGCTTCATTTTTTATGTTAAATGGGCTTTTGAGATTTATCAGTGTTCATTATTTCACTATATTTATGACAAATTATATGTTTATTATGAAAAAAAAAAAATAAAAATCATAAAAACCATAAATATCTCTCACTGAAATATAAACAGAGATTAATATTTAGATAGCTGTTTATAAGAATTTTTTTTAATTCATACGTCGACATTTTCATTAGCATATAAATAAAGTGTACAAGGGAATAAATTTCGAGCGCTGAAAAGACTGACACAGTTTTATATACGCTAGTGTATACTCAAGAAATCAATTAACATCGGGAATCCATTAAACATGATGAAACATATATTTTAAGAAAGACATTTGTCAGTTTTATACAGTGGACACTGACTCCTCCATGGCACCTGATCCCACCTCTGAATTTTTAGATGTCCGTGTTTCCTCGCTCCCATTTTGTATTGTTTTATGGACTTTTGAGATTGAGTTCTGTTCGTTATCTCCATATAATTCATGAAGACATCTGAATTTGTGACTGTCTAATTATCATTAGCAAACATATTGAACAACAAGACGTTCTCTTTAAATGCTAATGTCTAGATCTGCTGTACTTATTGCGAAGTATTTCACATTCAGGACATGTATGCCTTCTTTATTCCTCCAAACCGGTCCCACACACAAGTGTGTTATACATTGTATTTGTAGAACGATTTTTAAAAAGATACAGGCTACTGACAAGCAAAGTGTTAAACCAAGGTTTGGGAAGAAGAATATAAAGATAACAAACAGTATTCAAGCCCAAAAGTCCGATTAATAATACAAATTTGGAGCACAGCAACAGGCCTCTAAAACATGAGAGTTGGGATATGGTGAAATGGAGGAGTCAACATCCCCTGCAGACCATTCATAACCACTTTTTGCTCCTTGTCATCATCGGATAAAACGGAAAAATCAACCGACAATTCAGTCTGTATATACTGACCTAACAATAAATTAGATAATAAACGTCAGATAGAATTCTTTGACTTGTTCAATGATCTTGTTTGTAAAATCGACTCGTCGATCGATCAAATATTTACCACATTAAGGGATTCTTTTCATTTACATTGTAACCATCTCTTTATTGCTCTCTTTTTCCATTATGACAATTAAGGCAATCATGGAAAGTGTTTTATCTGTTTTAAATCTGTAGTACTTAATTACCTTAAAATTATGTTCCCTGAATTAACAGTGTAGAACGAACTGAAAAATTGCTCATTGCAATAATATCCATTTGAGATGAAGATTGAAGAGTATAAAAGGGATGATGAAAATTAACATAATTGAAATGAATCATTACCTATATATTTTATGTCGTTGCACAATAGATATACTTAACACCTTTAGTAATTGAAATTTTTTCATTTCATTGCAGGAGAGGAAACAAGATGGCTGCTAATTTGATCTTTTCATTACTTGTTGCGGTTCCCCTTGGTATATATATAATAAGCAGTTAGATTTTGGTTCTTTCTCATTCTGAATATAATAAAAAGGCGTTAACGGTCATGACGCCAGAAAACCCAACAGCACCATAGGAGTTAACAGCGTCCAGCTCTAAAATAAAAAAAAATCCCATAACCATACCCGATACATGCTGTTATATACGACGGCGTATTAGTGCCATTTTAACAATGTAGATTTTTTTTAAAAAATCGTTTGTACGATTTAAAAAATCGTTTGTACAATTTAACAAATCGTTTGTACGATTTATTAAATTGTACAAACGATTTACTAACTTGTACAAACGATTTATTAAATCGTACAAACGATTTATTAAATCGTACAAACGATTTAATAAATCGTACAAACGATTTATTAAATCGTACAAACGATTTAATAAATTGTACACACGATTTAACAAACAAATAGTACAAACGATTTATTAAATTGTACAAACGATTTACTAAATTGTACAAACGATTTATTAAATCGTTCAAATGATTTACTAAATTGTACAAACGATTTATCAAATCGTACAAACGATTTACTAAATCGTACAAACGATTTATTAAATCGTACAAACGATTTACAAAAAAATTTTTACAATGGCACTAATATGCCGTCGTAGTTATACCAGATTTATGAAGAATTTTTAACTCGTATTAAATTTGTATCTGTGTGTACTGTATACGAAACACATAGATGTATGTATGAGAAAAATAAAAAGATATTCCTTTCTGTTGATCAACGATTACCAAGGAAAACAGTCAGTGCAGGAAATGAAATACAATAACTGCATAAATAATTGTTTTGGTTTTTAATTTTTTTGCCCCGCCCTGTGTAAATAATAAATACTGACATACAATTAAGAGCTTCATTAGAGATATATAAAATAACCAAAAAGGCGATAAGCTTCTGATGAATTATGTCCTTTGAAAAAAAAGGTCCCCTGTACCAGTTACATGTTATCGCCTCTTGTGCACTCGATGCAATATAGATACCATCTGTTTAGCTTACATAAAAACCTCTTCCTAAAATGGAACATACCAACATTATCTGCGAACAGAAGTTCCCCTGTGAATGTTGTGTAAATCTGATCTCCTTGACCGTAAAGTGTTTGATCGTAGTCATCATGAGCCTTCAAGTAAACTTTATCGCCAACGTTTAAATGTAAGATGGCGGCATTTCCTGCATCAGCATAATCAGCATATGTATAGCCATAAACTGAAATCGAATAAC
Source organism: Saccostrea glomerata (assembly GCA_003671525.1). NCBI lineage: Eukaryota > Metazoa > Mollusca > Bivalvia > Ostreida > Ostreidae > Saccostrea > Saccostrea glomerata. The sequence goes on along the minus strand of PRKT01000039.1, from coordinate 662,101 downwards.
AATCTTTATATTTCTAAATGTTGTTCAAAGAAGTTTTCGTTTCCAAACTTTGGCCAACATTTAAAAGAAGCAGGCCCCTGAAAGTTTCAGATATGAATAAATAATGAAATGCAACCAATATCGACTTTATTTCTTTTTTATTGAAATCTTACTTGAAGCAACCAGTTCGTCATTTTTCATCATCTCAAGCCAGAGTTCCCAATTCTGTTCAGTGAGGCCATAAAATGTGAAAGCATACAGGCCAGGTGTTTGGCAAATAAAAGATCCATTGACACCAAAATTTGCTCCAATTTCTGTGATTCTCTTGTTGAATGGGATAATTTCACCCTTTGTTAAGTGGAGATTTGCTGTTTGACCCTTTGTGAAGGCTGTAGGTGTCTGGAAGCTTCCGGGTTCCTGGCTCTGTACAACTGTCAGATCCAAGAAACAAATATTAAAAATAAAATACATACGATGATAAACACGATAAGCAGATTAAATGTATTTTTTTCATCGACTTGGTATTTAGTTTCGGAGATCCGTGTTTGCTCTGCTCCTATTTTGTATTGTTTTATAGACTTTGATATTGAATACTGTTCGTTATCTCCATCTAAAAGATTTTTTCTCCTGTACGTCTTTACAATGAAACAAACAAAATAGTAAATTCCCAAAGCAAGACACAAATTGTGTTCGGAATTCTCAGCTTGATCGACCATGACAAACAACAAAGACTGTTTACTTCTTCATGAATCGATCCCTTCTCTCCTTTTTTTTAAATTACTGCGTTTGCTCTAGTCTATTCCAAATTGACTTGGAAATAAGATAGACTTTTCCACTTTATATTGTATTTGTAAAAGTGAGAGAGATTAAAGATGAGTTATTCTAAGCTTTATGGTCCCAGTCCAGCTACTTATGAACAAAAGGTTAACGCAATCTTTAAAAGAAAAAAGTTTAATTATCCAACAACAGGGTGAGTACTAGAAATAGGCGACAATAGATAACCAGAAAATGTACTGTAGACCTCATCTCCACCTCCGTAAAGATAAGTATCATGATGCTTAATATCTAGGTATACAGTATCCCCGGCTACCAGCTCTAGAACGGCGGAGTTACTTCCGGGTCCATAACTTCCGGAAGTGTGGGAATAGAGAGAGTTGACATAGATGTAGTTGTGGTAAAGCTCCATCCATACTTCCTGTCCCTTCTGGCCCAGGGCATGATAGTGGAATGCATAGATACCGCCAACGGAGGCAGTGAATGTACCGGTGTTAATGTTGAAATTCTGACTGAGATTAATGAAAACACGGTCAAAAACTACCCTTGGGCCATTGGTTGAGTCCTCATTATGGGTTAGACCAACAGAAAAAGCTATTTCCTGCTGATTACCTTGACCAGAACCTGAAAAATTGTGTTAAAATATGTTGAAGCTTTATATTTTCCATTTGTAGTTAAATTTGAAATCGTCAACAAATCAATAGTCCTACAATATTACCTCCGTGCATCTTTGTAGAAAGATATAACAATTGTAACACTTTTATGTAAAATATTTTGTTCAATTTTCGCACATAATTTTGAAATATCAGAAACATACCACTCCCATGAACTGTTGGCGACAAAAGTGCTCCACAGAATGTTGTATAATATTCATCAGAGTCTCCATAAAGCTTGACATCGGTTCCAGGTCTGGCCTTGACATTAATAGTGTCTCCTTTCTTGAGGTGAAGGACGACTGAGTTACCAGAGTCGGCGTACGATCCCACCGTGTAGCCATAAGAGGCGACCACATATTGACCGTTATGGAACAACTCCAGCCAGGCTTCCTGGAACAAAAGATTTGAATCTATTTGTGTTATTTGAAATTCTAACTGTTAATATGCCGTGAGTTAAGAAAATATATATCATACAGAATATGGGGAAAAAATGAAAATATTGAGATAATGCACATTTTGTGTACTAATTTGGAGTAATGACCTCATCAGAGTGAGACAGTGAGTGGAAATGGAACAGGTACGCTCCTTCAACAGGCGCTGTGAACGTCCCAGTGGTGGGATCGTAGGCGTTACCCATGTTAGTGATGGCTTTGTCGTAAATGACGGCAGAACCGTCACTGATCGAGGCGTTAACGGTCATGACGCCAGAAAACCCAACAGCACCATAGGAGTTAACAGCGTCCAGCTCTAAAATAAAAAAAAATCCCATAACCATACCCGATACATGCTGTTATATACGACGGCGTATAAAGATTTTGTACAAATTCTGCTTTATATAAATATAAAAATAAGTCTGCTTATAAAGGGGCGCAATTGGTAACCATGGGAATTCCAATAGATTGTTTGAATACCTGGTCTCCGAAACCACATAGAACATGTCAATCAAAAACCAAAGCATCTCTTTAATGTCGACTTCAAAGTAATTGTGTGTTTTAACAAAATAATTTTGCAATTTTTGCAAATGATAAAGGACAAGGTAAGTAATTTTACGAGTTACATTTTTATTGAAAAAGCAACAAACAATGATATCAAAAAGCCTGGACTTGTTGTGCACAAAGTTGAAATTCGTTTTAAGCTATTAATTTTGGTAAAATCTTGTGCTTTCAAATTGTCCAAAAGTTCTTTGGAGTTTTCGGGTGTCCATATCTGATTCACACCACTTTTTGAATATAGACTTGCACAGTACTTTTGAAGGTTTTCCTTCACTGCTGTCAATATCTTAGTGAGGAGAAACAAAAGAGGCTTGGTTTAACATGTACTGGAACCCGCAATGTATCTATATTTGTAAGGATTTTTATGAAGATTCGAAATCAAAAACGAGGGGTGATCCAAAAGTTTGTAGCACATCTTCATATTTTATTTATTTTTAAGTGAAATTGGTTAAAAATTACAAATGGAAATATAGACACTTGTTTAATTTTTTTAATAAAAACATTTTAAATATTCATGACAGTTACATGTACTATATGGCAGTTATAGAAACGGTTGTTTGGAAATGCGGGGGAGACATGAAAGCGTTTATTATCATTTTAATTCTTAATACTTGAAATGAGGATTAAACCGCCCTATGTGGTATATAAAACGAATATCGTGTCATTATTATGATTGCTTGATCTTTTATAAAACTTAGTGTGGGAGTTTATTGGATATCAAGTTTATTAGTAGATGTTTTATTGTTCAATTTTAAGTTGTTAGACACCATAATCTTTCGGTCAAGTTGTAAGTTTTGTGAAAATCCTGCGGATAAATCTACTAGTATCTTAAACGCGTATATTATTGACATAGTCTGGGGAAAATACATTTAGCTACTGATTTTCCAGTGGTTAAACAATTTAAGAAAAATAGAACTTACATGGACGTTGATTAAAGGTGTGGCTGAGTTCATATGTTTCATTCATATATTCATTGGAAATGAAATCGAAAAAGCTAAATTCTATCAGGTTAGAGTGTTGTGAAAACACACTACTGTTTTGGATGGGTTTTTTTAATCATCAGAAACTGCTGACCAATTCATATTTCTTATGTCTCGAGAACTGGTTTCAGATTGCAATGACCTTTGCTCAAGTTATTCATTCAAAAAGTAACAAAACGATTACTAATATTTAAAAAAGAGGCATTTATCACAGGTAACCCAAATTTTACAACAAGAGTATTTATCTGCTTTCGTTTTGCCTTGTCTTAAACAATGTTTCTTCGTCAATCGTTCATGCATATGTATATAATCTTATAATAAAAGTAAACCAACTGTTCTTTTATTTAATTAAATTTGCATGCCTACCATGGGAGAAACAAAGCACAGTATTTTAGTGTCATAATACCACTGCGTCTTATCATACATAAACCGTCAACCCGTTGCGGAGAAAGTCATGGTGAGTGTTGATCTACTACATATAAAATGCATTTTTCGTATTTTCAAGCGTTTTGTTATTCTTCTTTCTAAAGGAAAAGTTCAATATTCGATTTTTATTATTCATATTATATAATTTAAATTTGTCGATTTATTAACAATTAAAGAAAAAGGCATGGGAATAGATCAGTTTATTAAATGAGGAACTAGATTTGGCCAGTTTATTATTATCAAAGTGACACTGTCGCAAATCACGATATCGATATCTTTTATCAATAGAGGCTAGAGAATCTGCTTCATCTGTAGCAAGGACTTTTGTTTTGCTTTTTCAGTTAAAAAAGATTTTTACAACATGGATTGGATTACTACTTATTGTTACAAAAGGTTAAGTAAAAAATAATTCAAGTGAATTTCAAATACTGTAAACCAACAATTATTATTCCCGACTTGTCAGTTTGAGATCAATTTGCGACGATTAATTTTCGTGACTAAGGGAAAATTTTCTACAAAATGACTGGTTCGCGGTGATTAATATTGACGTGTTAAAGTAGGTAGCGGAATTCACAAATATTTCTCACATATGAATAAAAGTTGGTTTACAGTATTTGCAATAAAAATACATGTATTTCTTCATATACAATGTAAAAATTCCTATTAACTCTAACATGACACGTTTTGCTCCAGTGGTAGACACTCAGACCCTTATTGGTAGCACTCAGTCCCCGACAGCCTTTACAAAAGGACAAACAATGGACCTTCATCTGACAAAGTGTGAAAAAATCCCCTTTAATAAAAGGATTACTGAGATTGGAGCCAGCTTTGATTCAGAGGGATCCTTTGTCTGCCAGACTTCCGGTCTATATGTCTTCACATTTTATGGACTCACTGCAAATAATACCACACTATGGCTTGAAATGATGAAAAACGATCAGTTAATTGCAGCAAGTAAGTTTCAAAGTATTTTATGCAATTCATTTCTTTGTATCCTTTGTATCTTTGAACATTACTTATTGAGGAGATTTCATATCCGATTTTAAGTAATATTGTTTTAAAGTTATTTCAATCTTTTTTAATCTGATCTTGAAAACATTTATTGTAACCTTCATTTCTGCATTAAGATAATTATACATTGATGACTTTTTAACAATAAGATGTTATTATTGCACAGTTGTTGCATGAGTATGTCGAATCAAATCATTTCAGTGAACTCGAAATATAAAATACTTTTGCTGTAGATATAAATGACAACTAATAACATCTCTGAACATTGGTGGGATTTGATTTTCGTTGTTTTCATAGTATGTTATTTCCAATAAAAACGTCATTGCAGTTTTTTTTCAAAGCAAGAACACCTTGAAGTTTTGTTTCAATTCTTTTGCAATCGTTTTCATGCATATTTGATAATAGACTTCTTCATACCAACTTATCAATACTTGAAAGCACACAGACAAAGTTTACTTTTCCTAAATGCATAGTCCAACCTACTTTGTTTTACAGTCGATATTTTCTCCTTTCACGGTTTATGTCATCAATATGATCAATGTTTTTTATTCTATATTCATCTCGATCATTTTTTTTTTCAGTATTTGGTTATACCACTAATGATTTCGCAGACGCAGGAAATGACCCTCTTTAGTAAATAATTTTTATAGTCTTGAAATTCAGAAAGCTTGAATATAAAATGTGTTAATCTATAGAAACAACACATGATAAATTTTAATGATTTATGAAGACTGAAATATAAATTTTCAAAATCATAGAATGAGAGTGTTTACACTTACAAATCTTTCTGTCTTCAGAGAAGTGTGCCTCGTGATATTTGATAAGAACTGTGGATAAGAACTAGGGTTATTTGCGTAATTAAAACAGCTGTTTTTATATCATCCAAAGATATTAAAAGAAATGTAAAGGAGAAGAATTTGTTTTGTTTTGATCTTAACACATTCAATCATGTTAGCAATAAAAAGCGCTAATAATTTATGCAGTTCTCACAACGAATATTTTTCGCCGTTGAGAACTTACTTTTATTTTTACTTATACACATAGTTCCCTTTCTAAGGAAGAGATTCTTCAAAAGCGTTTGTTAGTGTTGAATATTTTTAAATGTTAAACAAGTACTATGCAACAATATATTCGAAAAGTAGTGTAAATCAGATGTGGATACTTAAAAATTCCAAAGAAGCTTTGAAAAATTTGAATTCACAATATTTTACGAAAATCAACAGCGCTTAAAAACTTTTATACTTTATACATTCCCCACTATAGATAAAAGTCCAGGATTTCTGATATCAATGACATGTGTTTTTCAATAAAAATGGAACTCGTATATTTACCTACCTTGTCATTGGTCATTTGCAAACTACTTTGTTAAAACATTCTGATTGTAACACACAAGGACTCTTAAATTGAAATCAAAAAGATGCTTGAGTTTCTGATTGATAGTATCGATGTGGTATTTGGAGAATAGGTCTTCCACCGATCTATTGGAATTCCCATGGGTACTCATTGCACCCTATTATTAGCAGACCTATTTTTCTATTTCTTTGAAGTAGAATTTGAAGAAAAACTTGCTGTATGCTTTAACTCGATATTTAATTATATCGACAACGTTTTGTCAATTAACAATCATTATATCTATTCTTATTTCCTATTCTGATACTTACTCTGAAAAAAGACGTTAATGGCAATCTCACAACCAACCTATTTGAAAAAGGATTCTTATGAAGTTTCACTATCATAGCAAAAATTACATACATAGCCTCCTACAGCATGGGCATAAAGAGAATTGATGTAAACGTGGTTATGGTAGAGCTCCACCCATTCAGATAGTGCTCGTTGAGCCAGGGCGTGATAGTGAAAGGCATAAATACCAGCTACTGGGGCTGTAAATATCCCGGTGTTGGTGCTATAGCTGTTTTGTTGATTAAGGAATACCACATTGAACACTATCTTGGAGGATGAATGCTCGTTATGGCTTAGACCAACGGAAAAAGCTACTTCCGATTGTAAGTCATAATCTAGAGAATGGAATGATTTCATGAAAAGGAAATATAAATGCTTTATCGTTCCTTAATAATAGAAAAAGTATCAAAGTTAGAGTATATCATCAAGAGAGTGAGCAAAAGTTTTAGTTCATAAGTGCAAAAATGGTCCTGATCCTGAACTATGACACATTATATCTATAAAAAAATAGGATGAGTACTTTTTAATGTCAATGTTAAAACGAATACATTCTCTGTGTTTAAGAACAAAAATTAAAGATTAGGGAAAAAAATTACCACTTCCGTAAATTATTGATGACAAAAGTGCTCCACAGAAGGTGGTATAGTATTCATCATCATCTCCATACAGTCTAGCACTTCTACCAGGCCTAGATTTTATTTTGACGGTGTCACCTTTCCTAAGGTGCAGAACTGCTGTGTTACCTGCGTCAGCATAATATCCACCCGTGTACCCATAAGAGCCCAAAACATAATGGCTGTCGTGGAACAGCTCAAGCCAAAATTCCTGTCAAAAGGAGACAACAGAAAGGTCACATGATGCTGAAAATTTGAATTATTGAACAAAAATGTTAAGCTTTGCATTTCATACGCTTTTAACAAAAAAAATTAATAAAATGCTAACACTGCTTTCATAGGACAAGGCATGGAAGTGAAACAGGTAAGTTCCCTCGATGGGGGCGGTAAAAGTTCCCGTATTACTATTGTATCCACTACCAATATTTGTAATGACTTTGTTGTAATTTAAAACAGATCCACCACTTAGAGTAACATTCATGGTAAGAACTGCTGAAAATCCTACAGGTCCGCCGTCCAATTCTATTTAAAAAACAGGATATGTTTGAGAATTTCCCTATAATGCACATAAACACTTTTGATTGATTGATTGAAAAATCATCAGTGTCATTTCATTTAACAAAGTAAACTTCGGAATTATAACATTTTGAAAAATTAGACCATGTCACATATATGCAAAGGACAAGCAAAGTGCACACGGAGGTCACAACAGGGAGACAAAGTAAAACATATTACAGAACTTTCTCAATACCGAAAGAAATTTGTGAAATTAGAAATATTCTGTACCGCCAAAAGCATAGAGCACAGACTTGCCAATCTTAGAATTTCATACACAATATATATCTCATAACCAATGCATGATATATATTCATTTATAGATAGGCAATTCTTGTGATCTGTATTTCCTAAAACAAAATGTGCATTAAAGGTAATGAAAACTTGAATAAAATTGAAAAAATGTTAGTTGACCAATTTTGTAACCTTGACGTGACCTTGGCTAATGCCATTACTTGCAATCAAACAACAGTATTTTTCCTGAACTATAAATACCGATTTGAGAGATATCCCAAATCTAGGTTCAGAAAAGGTCATAGCCTATCTTTTTCTTAAATGACGAAGCACCTAACATGTATTCTCAGTTTGCACCAAATATGTAGTTCTTGTTAACGGTATCTCTCCGACTTAATTAAATTTGCACCATAGGTGCACCATGGTACAAAATAACAGATATGGTATTAGAGGACTCACACTGGCACGCTGTTGATATGGAGACAGATCCATGAAATTTGGCCATTTTGCCATTTTGACCAGAGAAATTGCATGTTTATTAATATTATTTTATTAGAGATTCTAGATACAATCTTAACGATAAAAATAAAAGTTCATACATACCCAAGTTGTCGGCAAACAGAAGTTCCCCGGTAAACGTGTTGTAAATCTGATTAGTACGTCCATACAGTGTATGCACGTAATTATTGTGGGCTTTCACGTATACTTTGTCACCAATGTTTAAATGTACTATGACGGAATTTCCAGCGTCTGCATAATCGGCAACGGTGTAGGCAAAAACTTAGAAAAAGAAACAGGAATATCAAACTCAAATCAATTCTTATACTTATTATATAAAATTTTTATTTGCCTAAAACGGATAGAACTTACTCGATGCAATTAACTGATCATTTTTCATCATTTCGAGCCAAAGTTTAGAATTTTGTTCAGTGAGTCCATAAAATGAAAACGCAGAAATCCCAGGTGTCTGGCATATAAAAGACCCCTCAGAATCAAAGCTGGCTCCAATATCAGTTATTCTTTTATTGAAGGAAATTTTTTCGCCACCAATTGTCGAATGGAGGTTTAACGTTAGCCCTTTTGTGAAAGCTGTTGGATCTTGGTTTCCTTGTTGGCTTTGTCCCAATACCGCTAAAAATAGAGTTTTGATATTTTTTTTCTAAAATATAAACTCATCAATGTTTGCATCAATATATGGTTTCTGCATACAAGCCACATTAAATTGATTAGATGTTAAACCTATTGTAACAAGAGTTGATATCCCAATACACAGTGCAGACATCTTGATACCTACAGAGAAAAACACACGTTTATAATCTTTAAGAAATTGTACTGTTAAAAACCGATATATGGATAAAATAATGATAAGCGTAAAAAGACACAATTAAATCTGAAAATAGAGCATTCAAATGCATTAAACTTTTAAATTACTAGTAACAAAGAAAACTCTTTTAGCATATTGAAACTTAAAAAACGAATCTCGAAATACCCCAGTGTGACTGACTTTTTTTATATGCTGCTGTTACAAATATTTTATTCCGATGGTTTTAAGATTGAAAAAAAATCATCAACAACTTTGGATCCCTCTTTAGTAAATAATTTTTATAGTCTTGAAATTCAGAAAGCTTGAATATAAAATGTGTTAATCTATAGAAACAACACATGATAAATTTTAATGATTTATGAAGACTGAAATATAAATTTTCAAAATCATAGAATGAGAGTGTTTACACTTACAAATCTTTCTGTCTTCAGAGAAGTGTGCCTCGTGATATTTGATAAGAACTGTGGATAAGAACTAGGGTTATTTGCGTAATTAAAACAGCTGTTTTTATATCATCCAAAGATATTAAAAGAAATGTAAAGGAGAAGAATTTGTTTTGTTTTGATCTTAACACATTCAATCATGTTAGCAATAAAAAGCGCTAATAATTTATGCAGTTCTCACAACGAATATTTTTCGCCGTTGAGAACTTACTTTTATTTTTACTTATACACATAGTTCCCTTTCTAAGGAAGAGATTCTTCAAAAGCGTTTGTTAGTGTTGAATATTTTTAAATGTTAAACAAGTACTATGCAACAATATATTCGAAAAGTGGTGTAAATCAGATGTGGATACTTAAAAATTCCAAAGAAGCTTTGAAAAATTTGAATTCACAATATTTTACGAAAATCAACAGCGCTTAAAAACTTTTATACTTTATACATTCCCCACTATAGATAAAAGTCCAGGATTTCTGATATCAATGACATGTGTTTTTCAATAAAAATGGAACTCGTATATTTACCTACCTTGTCATTGGTCATTTGCAAACTACTTTGTTAAAACATTCTGATTGTAACACACAAGGACTCTTAAATTGAAATCAAAAAGATGCTTGAGTTTCTGATTGATAGTATCGATGTGGTATTTGGAGAATAGGTCTTCCACCGATCTATTGGAATTCCCATGGGTACTCATTGCACCCTATTATTAGCAGACCTATTTTTCTATTTCTTTGAAGTAGAATTTGAAGAAAAACTTGCTGTATGCTTTAACTCGATATTTAATTATATCGACAACGTTTTGTCAATTAACAATCATTATATCTATTCTTATTTCCTATTCTGATACTTACTCTGAAAAAAGACGTTAATGGCAATCTCACAACCAACCTATTTGAAAAAGGATTCTTATGAAGTTTCACTATCATAGCAAAAATTACATTTAAAAAAAATTGTAACACATATTTGTATATTTGCGGAGAGAGATAACAGATGCAAGCTTTGAAGATAAAAGTAATTAAAGATGTTGACCACTAGGAGTTGAACTTTTAACCTGGACGGTTCCAAGAAATGATTCATTGGAATGCGATTGTTTACTTGTTTATCAAAATATGTATTTGGTTAGGGTGAAGATGCAACCAATAGTATTGAAGTAACCAGAGGTCAGATGTTGGGATAAATTAGCTACAACAAATAATATTTAAAGATTATACAAAAGATTGGAAATTATTTTTAAATTGCATTGAAAGTTAAAAAAGTTCTAAAGGCCAGAATAATAGTAATTAAATTCAAATTAGAATTTCAAGTAATAATTGCAAATTTCGAAGGTGCTACAAATAAAGTGATGTAAATCTACAAAGGAACACCTAGTGTGAAATGAGTGGCCGAGATAGACAGGATTTCAGTGGAAAGCTGAATTTTGACTGTCTTGGTTGCATTTTATACAGGTGAGATAATTTTCTAGACTTACGCGGTTTTTGTCAAATTATTAAAGTTTCACATGGCTTATTTTATTTACAGGGTAAAATATTTTATAATAAAAGTAGAATTATCTATTAGTTTAGTATATTTGGTGAAAATATTTAATGTAATAATAAATATTACAAATAGATTGTTTAATTTAATAAAGAGTGGAATTCTGAATCTTGACTGTTGAAATCCAAGTTCTTTTAAAAAACAATATATAAAAATGTTGAGCATTTATAAATTCATGTCAGCTTTAGATAATTTACTGAACAAATACTAGTATACCAGATCATTTGATTAAGAGTACGCTAGGGCAGTCAACAAGAAATATTTCGATAACTTCGCATTGTTAATCAGTCTATATACTTTTCGCACATTTCCAACTGAACATCACCACATAAACGTGTACCTTAGAGTCGAAGAAGGCTATACTGCTTTGTTAAAATTAGTCGAAGTCGAGCAAAATTGTTTTTAAGGGGACGATGGATGTTTGGACACATGACTCAGTTTAATTACGTCATAATCTCTGAAAAAATATGTGCAAAACAAGATTGAAACCATAGTACTAGTACTTGTATATTTTTTTGAAAAGATTCAAACTTTCTAGCAAATATTAGCAAATGACGGAATAGATTGATCCATTCTTCTTTTTCCCTACACTGCGCATCCAATGAGTCGGAGACGTCATAGGGGATCTCTTAGTACAGTAAGATTATACACAGTAAAACAGGTTTAGTAGAATATCATAAAAACGGGTCATAATCAGTACATGATGGAACATTTTGTGAATTAGGGAACACAAAAAATACTTTAACATGGTTCTTGAAGGAAATATTTTGTAGGTTTGTCTTATTTCGTTCATTTCGTAAATGTGTGACGTCATAGTTGGGTTTTCCCGTACTCGAGAAATGTAAAAATGACACGTTTTTCTCAAGTTTATGTCTTGTTTAACTATGCTCTGTGCAATATTGAACTCAGCTTCACCAATCGATATTTTTACAGCTAATCAATAACATGACGAACTTGTTTTTCTGCGTAAATTTTCAAATATTGAATGGTACGATTTTTTGCAAATTAATTTTTTTTATTGTTTAAGTTGTCTTTAAAAGTACGTAATTTTCTCTCCAGATGCGGTTTGACTAAAGAATATTGCTTTTTAAAATTTCTAACCATATTCATACTCTGAAATATTTTAAAAGAAACATTTTCGCAGGCATATTTTTTATCTATGCTGAAAAAAAATCCGTGATGGACCGATTTATGGGCCCAGAAACATTGAGAATCAAAACTCCACTAAGACATTGTGGGGTATAGTATTTGTCACTCTATATCTAAAAAATTAGTCTAAAAACCTATTGATATATCTGCTTTAAGGTATGTGGGATATACTAAATTAGAGATATACAAAATATGAAAAAAATTAAACGACAGATATTTTTTCAGCTTAATGTCCTTCTTCCCCTTAAGAAAGACGAAATAAAACCTTGCTGGTTTAAACATTTGTTCAATGGGACCATTTACGATGTTTTGATTTTTCTCAAATGATTGGTTTTACGGATATTTGATTCATAGTTTACAACCGGAAGCAAATTGTTCAGGGTAATCCAAATTTTATTAATTGCTAAGTTTTCCTTAGTAGATTATATTATCTGGCACTCGATTACAGTTTATTTTCATATTTTTTAAAATAATAATCGTGTCTTGTCATTCATCGTTTTCACACACACACTTTTGGCTGATCTGTAAATGGGAGGCTATTTCATAAAGAGCCACAATATCAATAGTTAAAGAAATAATAATGAAGAACGCATTTTTATTATATTTTTGCATACCAACAAATGCACTTCAACTGAAAAATAAACCCAGTTCAGCTGAAAACTTTTACCCTATTACAGGGTTTTGACTTAAAAGTGGTGACGAAAGGTATCCAGAAAAGGTACTGTAAATACTATCTCTGGCTCCATTTAGAAATGAACTATGGTGTTGAATATCAAGGTACACAGTATCACCGGCATCCAAAACAATAACGGCGGAGTTACTTCCGGTTCCATAACCTTCTGAAGAATGCGCAAATAAAGAATTGATGAATATATAGTTATGGTAGAGTTCAACTCACTCCCGTTTTCCTTTTTGCGTCAGGGCGTGGTAATGAAAGGCATAAATACCAGATACTGGGGCCGTAAAAACTCCGGTGTTTGTGTTATAGCTGTGTCCATGATTGAGGAAAACCCTATCAAATATTATCCTTGATGAGTCATTTGTAGCTTCCTTGTAGGTTAATCCGATTGAGAAAGCTATTTCCAGTTGTGTGCCATAACCTAGATAAAAGAATTAAAAAAAATTAAAATCCAGATTATATAAAACAGAATAAAAAGGGCAAATTAAAAAAATAAAAAAAAATTATAAGGTTTTTGATTGTAAAAAAAGTAATTAAATATCCCGCAAAAATCAATTAAAATAAAATATCAAATTTTTCAACTTATACTAGTATATCAACAGATATAAAATTCGTTGAAAACCAGCAACACTTTACGCTGACTTGTTTAAATTGTTTCTTAAAACTTAGTTACAATGAAATAGACTGTAAAATTCCATGTGATAACTTTTCAAATAATTTAATGAGTATAGAATCTATAAGTAATATAGATATTTATCAGATATTCTTAACTAAAAGATTTAGCAGGACGTAGACGTCCCTAATCTCAAAGCCTTCTGTTCAAACATTTTGAACAAGAAATTAAAACCTTCAAGGACAGTTGGTGACAAAAGTGCTCCACAAAAAGTTGTGTAATATTGATCAGAAGTTCCAAACAATGTAGTATTCGTTCCAGGTCTGGATCTTATTTTGACGATGTCTCCTTTCCTTAAGTGGAGAACAGCTGTGTTGCCTGCATCAGCATAGGAGCCGTTAGTGTATCCATAGGATGACATAACTTGTTGATCGTTATGGAACAGCTCAAGCCAGAATTTCTGTAAAAAAACATAATTGTCATCAATATTAGCAAAAATATTTTGCAATATTAGTGGTACAAAATAAAAAGCCTACACTGCTGACATGAGCCAGGGCATGAAAGTGAAAGAAGAAAGTCCCCTCAGATGGAGTGGTGAATATCCCAGTGTTTTGGTCGTAGCCACTTTCAATATTTGTGATAACTTTGTCAAAAACCAAAGCTGATCCATCAACTATTGTGGAGTGCTTGGTCAAGACTGCTGAAAATCCAACAGGCCCGTTAAAGTTTTCAACGTCCAGTTCTACAATATTTTACGGAAATATGGAAATTAGTTTTTAAAATGTTTTTTGACTTACAATTGCATTATTTTAACAACTGGTGTGATTTCAAAACAGATGATTTTTACTATTGTATAGCTTAAGTTATTTATAATGAATAAATCGATACAAATTCAAATACTAGTGCAAACCAAAGTTGTCAGCAAACAAAAGTTCCCCGGTAAATGTGGTGTAAATCTGATTTCTCCGCCCAAACAGTGCATGATTAATATTATATTGATCATGGGCTTTTACGTAAACTTTGTCACCGGCATTCAAGTGTACTGCTGCAGCATTTCCTGCGTCTGCGAAATCATTAGTGGTATAACCAAATACTGAAAAAAAAAATGATCGAGATGAATATAGAATAAAAAACATTGATCATATTGATGACATAAACCGTGAAAGGAGAAAATATCGACTGTAAAACAAAGTAGGTTGGACTATGCATTTAGGAAAAGTAAACTTTGTCTGTGTGCTTTCAAGTATTGATAAGTTGGTATGAAGAAGTCTATTATCAAATATGCATGAAAACGATTGCAAAAGAATTGAAACAAAACTTCAAGGTGTTCTTGCTTTGAAAAAAAACTGCAATGACGTTTTTATTGGAAATAACATACTATGAAAACAACGAAAATCAAATCCCACCAATGTTCAGAGATGTTATTAGTTGTCATTTATATCTACAGCAAAAGTATTTTATATTTCGAGTTCACTGAAATGATTTGATTCGACATACTCATGCAACAACTGTGCAATAATAACATCTTATTGTTAAAAAGTCATCAATGTATAATTATCTTAATGCAGAAATGAAGGTTACAATAAATGTTTTCAAGATCAGATTAAAAAAGATTGAAATAACTTTAAAACAATATTACTTAAAATCGGATATGAAATCTCCTCAATAAGTAATGTTCAAAGATACAAAGGATACAAAGAAATGAATTGCATAAAATACTTTGAAACTTACTTGCTGCAATTAACTGATCGTTTTTCATCATTTCAAGCCATAGTGTGGTATTATTTGCAGTGAGTCCATAAAATGTGAAGACATATAGACCGGAAGTCTGGCAGACAAAGGATCCCTCTGAATCAAAGCTGGCTCCAATCTCAGTAATCCTTTTATTAAAGGGGATTTTTTCACACTTTGTCAGATGAAGGTCCATTGTTTGTCCTTTTGTAAAGGCTGTCGGGGACTGAGTGCTACCAATAAGGGTCTGAGTGTCTACCACTGGAGCAAAACGTGTCATGTTAGAGTTAATAGGAATTTTTACATTGTATATGAAGAAATACATGTATTTTTATTGCAAATACTGTAAACCAACTTTTATTCATATGTGAGAAATATTTGTGAATTCCGCTACCTACTTTAACACGTCAATATTAATCACCGCGAACCAGTCATTTTGTAGAAAATTTTCCCTTAGTCACGAAAATTAATCGTCGCAAATTGATCTCAAACTGACAAGTCGGGAATAATAATTGTTGGTTTACAGTATTTGAAATTCACTTGAATTATTTTTTACTTAACCTTTTGTAACAATAAGTAGTAATCCAATCCATGTTGTAAAAATCTTTTTTAACTGAAAAAGCAAAACAAAAGTCCTTGCTACAGATGAAGCAGATTCTCTAGCCTCTATTGATAAAAGATATCGATATCGTGATTTGCGACAGTGTCACTTTGATAATAATAAACTGGCCAAATCTAGTTCCTCATTTAATAAACTGATCTATTCCCATGCCTTTTTCTTTAATTGTTAATAAATCGACAAATTTAAATTATATAATATGAATAATAAAAATCGAATATTGAACTTTTCCTTTAGAAAGAAGAATAACAAAACGCTTGAAAATACGAAAAATGCATTTTATATGTAGTAGATCAACACTCACCATGACTTTCTCCGCAACGGGTTGACGGTTTATGTATGATAAGACGCAGTGGTATTATGACACTAAAATACTGTGCTTTGTTTCTCCCATGGTAGGCATGCAAATTTAATTAAATAAAAGAACAGTTGGTTTACTTTTATTATAAGATTATATACATATGCATGAACGATTGACGAAGAAACATTGTTTAAGACAAGGCAAAACGAAAGCAGATAAATACTCTTGTTGTAAAATTTGGGTTACCTGTGATAAATGCCTCTTTTTTAAATATTAGTAATCGTTTTGTTACTTTTTGAATGAATAACTTGAGCAAAGGTCATTGCAATCTGAAACCAGTTCTCGAGACATAAGAAATATGAATTGGTCAGCAGTTTCTGATGATTAAAAAAACCCATCCAAAACAGTAGTGTGTTTTCACAACACTCTAACCTGATAGAATTTAGCTTTTTCGATTTCATTTCCAATGAATATATGAATGAAACATATGAACTCAGCCACACCTTTAATCAACGTCCATGTAAGTTCTATTTTTCTTAAATTGTTTAACCACTGGAAAATCAGTAGCTAAATGTATTTTCCCCAGACTATGTCAATAATATACGCGTTTAAGATACTAGTAGATTTATCCGCAGGATTTTCACAAAACTTACAACTTGACCGAAAGATTATGGTGTCTAACAACTTAAAATTGAACAATAAAACATCTACTAATAAACTTGATATCCAATAAACTCCCACACTAAGTTTTATAAAAGATCAAGCAATCATAATAATGACACGATATTCGTTTTATATACCACATAGGGCGGTTTAATCCTCATTTCAAGTATTAAGAATTAAAATGATAATAAACGCTTTCATGTCTCCCCCGCATTTCCAAACAACCGTTTCTATAACTGCCATATAGTACATGTAACTGTCATGAATATTTAAAATGTTTTTATTAAAAAAATTAAACAAGTGTCTATATTTCCATTTGTAATTTTTAACCAATTTCACTTAAAAATAAATAAAATATGAAGATGTGCTACAAACTTTTGGATCACCCCTCGTTTTTGATTTCGAATCTTCATAAAAATCCTTACAAATATAGATACATTGCGGGTTCCAGTACATGTTAAACCAAGCCTCTTTTGTTTCTCCTCACTAAGATATTGACAGCAGTGAAGGAAAACCTTCAAAAGTACTGTGCAAGTCTATATTCAAAAAGTGGTGTGAATCAGATATGGACACCCGAAAACTCCAAAGAACTTTTGGACAATTTGAAAGCACAAGATTTTACCAAAATTAATAGCTTAAAACGAATTTCAACTTTGTGCACAACAAGTCCAGGCTTTTTGATATCATTGTTTGTTGCTTTTTCAATAAAAATGTAACTCGTAAAATTACTTACCTTGTCCTTTATCATTTGCAAAAATTGCAAAATTATTTTGTTAAAACACACAATTACTTTGAAGTCGACATTAAAGAGATGCTTTGGTTTTTGATTGACATGTTCTATGTGGTTTCGGAGACCAGGTATTCAAACAATCTATTGGAATTCCCATGGGTACCAATTGCGCCCCTTTATAAGCAGACTTATTTTTATATTTATATAAAGCAGAATTTGTACAAAATCTTCTGTGTGAAAAGAAGAAAACACTTGCTGTGGCCTTCCATTCGACATTTAAATATATCGACTACGTATTGTCAATTAACAATGGTAATTTCCATTCCTATGTCGATACGATATATTCTAGTAAGCTTGAGATGAAAGATACCACAGAGTCTGGCACATCTGTTTCATACTTGGATATTTTACTTGAAAAAGACGTTAATGGTAATCTAACAACCAAGCTATATGATAAACGTGATGACTTTAACTTTTCTATCGTCAACGTCCATTACTTATGCAGCAATATACCCCTGCATACGTATACCGGTATGTCTCAGTTGATTTGATACGCAAGAGCATGCTCTACATATGAAAAATTTCTAAAACGATGTAAATTATTGACCAGCAAGTTGAGAAAACAAGAATATTAACAGTCTCGTTTAAAGTCATCATTTCTTATGTTTAATGGTCGATACAATGACATTTTCAGCAAATTCAATTTATCATTAAGTCAAATGCTGACTGACGTTTTTCATGATAATTGTTAGTTCATTATTCATACACTGAACTGACGATGGGTTTTTCCGTTATTTCCCATCATGACAAGGAGCACACGGCTGGTGTGACCGTTTGGCAGGTGTAACAATTACTATTGCACTTGTATATATAATTTGTATTTCCTGCGTTTTGTCCCTATGCTTATTATACCCATAAGTCCTTGCAAAATAGCTAAGCCGACCAGAACAATTGAGGCCTGGTCATTCCCGGCAGAGAAGCGTAGCTGCAGACACGTTTTCTATTTTCGAAGCAGCTAGTATATGTACATAGCAGCAGTACATGCAATATTTTGACACTGGCACGGAGACAGGTCCGTGGTGAGTATTTACTTATGATATTATTTACTTTGTATATAGTTTTTTTTAAATGCAAATTTATTATTGAGTACAACTTCGTTCTTATTTCTGAACTTGGCCAGCTCTCACCATTTTACCTGTTGTTCACTCAGGTGTGACGGTTAGCGAGAGTGTTCGAGTGGCTCTTGTATTATATCGATAACCTTTAAAGTTCTCATTGTTAAATGTTCGCTATTTTCTTGTACTCAGTTTTGTTACTTTGTGTAGAATATTTTGTCCATTTAAATTTTGGTTTAAATGTCTGGGCGGAAGTGAATGACCGGAAGTTGAAAGTAAGGCCATATTGACAATATTTTGTTTTGACTGAGAATGAATTGCCAAACATAGTGGTATTGCCAAACATATGTAGTGAAACATGTGACTTATTAATATGCATCATTGTAGCGTCGAGGATATTGGTACTGGATATTGGGTACATGCACTAAGCTGAGGGGATCGTTTGATCGTGGTGACACCGCGAAAGGTTCCAGGACTAAAGCCCGGAAGGAGGCTGTGTGTGTGATCAAGACTCGCTGATGGTGGACAGACACAGATAAGTCGAACCACGTAACGTTGTGATAGTTCGTTAGATGAACACTAGTAGCAAACCTGAGATGGTTTTATTTATACGTTGATGATGATGATGACGATGATAATCGATGGTACAAAGACGATTACTACATTGGGAAATGTTTGGCAATAATTGAAACATTGATTGATTGATTCATGATTGATAACTGAGATATATACCCGGGGTTGATTGTTAATTGGTTACCAAGATAATTGTTTTTTTTTTGTTAACTGTTTAATAGTGAGTAAGGGGTGTGGATCAGAGTGCGGTAGATGGTGTGAAGTTTTTGTTATTATTATTATTATTTTTTGTAAATAAATTTATTAAACTTATTGAACTTGTGTGATTCTTGGAGAAAGCCAGCTTGACCACGTGACATTTGGTGGCAGCGGCCTCAATTGTTCTGGTCGGCTTAGCTATTTTGCAAGGACTTATGGGTATAATAAGCATAGGGACAAAACGCGGGAAATACATATTATATATACAAGTGCAATAGTGATTGTTACACACCTCCCCCCTCAAGAGAGCCTTGGATTTTCACCCTTTGAATTACTCTATGGTAGATCGGTGCGTGGTCCGATGATGATACTCAAGGAACTGTGGACCAAGGACATACCAGACAGTTAAGTGAAGACTACTTACCAATATATACTTGACTTAAAGGAGAAACTTGAAGACACATGTAAGATTGCTCATGAACAACTGGAAAAAGCAAGGAAGCATCAGATAAAACATTACAATAAGAACAAGGGATCGAGGGATGAAAGTTGGTGACCAAGTACTTGTTCTACTTCCGACAAAGTCAAATAAACTCTTGATGCAATGGCGAGGACCATATAAAGTTGTACAGAAAGTTGGCGATATGGATTACAAAGTTGAGATGGGAAGTAAAGTAAAGACACTTCACGCCAATTTGTTGAAACAGTACATTCCTCGTGAGGAAATACACAGTGGAGTTCTTACAACTTGCGCCATATCACTTATTGACTTCAGTGAAGAGGGAACACTTGATGAGCAGAATTCAATGATGTTACCCACATTTACTCAGACAGAAACAGTGTCAGATGTACGTTTCAATGAAGGACTGGAAGCTGATAAACTAGAATCGATGAAATCTTTGTTCGAGTCGTATGCTGATGTTCTCACTGACGTTCCAGGAATGACTACACTAGTTAAGCATAAGATTGAACTGACATCATCATATCCAACAAGGGTGAAGCAGTATCCTATTCCTTTCAATACCGAGGGTGTCATAAAGGAAGAAGTGGAGAGGATGTTACAGTTGAATGTAATAGAACCATCTGTTTCACCATATTCATCACCGGTAGTCATAGCTAGGAAAAAGGACAGAACAAACAGATTCTGCATAGACTTTCGTAGACTAAACTCTATTACACTCTTTGACGCCGAGCCTATGCCGAACACAGAGAGTATATTTTCAAAGATGACAGGGAAGAAGTTTGTTTCGAAATTGGATTTGAGTAAAGGGTACTGGCAAGTTCCTATGGAAGAAGATAGTAAAGCTCTCACAGCCTTTTCAACATCGTCTGGTTTGTGTCAATTTCGTACTATGCCATTCGGATTAGTGAATGCCCCGGCGGCGACATTTAGCCGACTCATGAGGAAACTTCTACACGGCATGGTGGGGGTTGACAACTTCAAAGACGATATCATCGTATACTCTGATACTTGGGAGGAACATCTGATGGCACTGAGAGAGTTATTCACCAGACTTAGGAAAGCAGGACTAACAGCGCGACAGTCTAAGTGTTTCATAGGATATGATCAGATAGACTGTTTAGGACACATAGTAGGTGACCAGAGACTGAAACCAGATTCAAACAAGATAGAAGCTATTCGAAATGCTCCAGTACCCATGACAAAGAAGCAGGTTAGATCGTTCTTGGGGTTGGCAGGATTCTACAGAAGATTCATACGAAATATTTCAGCAATTGCCGTCCCACTGTCAGATTTGACAAAGAAAGGACAACCCAACAAAGTAGTTTGGACAGAAATTCAGCAACGTTCATTCGATACACTGAAACAGATGCTATCCTCAGAACCAATTCTGAAACTTCCAGACTTCAGTGAAGTATTTATCTTACGAACAGATGCTGCAGATGACGGGCTAGGAGCAGTTCTTTTGCAGGAAGAACATGGAAAGAAGCTTTCAGTGGCTTACGCAAGCAGAAAACTGCAACCCAGAGAGAGATCATATGCTGTTATAGAGAAGGAATGCTTAGCAGTAGTATGGGGAATTAATAGGTTCCATCAATATCTTTATGGACGTGAGTTTGTATTGGAGACTGACCATCAGCCATTAACATACCTTAACAAGTCCAAAACAGAGAACTCGAGGTTAATGCGCTGGGCTCTACAATTACAACCTTATCGGTTCCGGATAGAAGCTATAAAGGGAAGCCAAAACGTCGGTGCAGATTACCTTAGTCACCAATAATCAGATAAGGAGAAATTAGTCAGGTTTGTATTCAGAATTTTGTAAATACGTTCAGTTATTTCAAAATTGTAAGGGCAAGTTGGTAGTGATTGTTGTTTAAAAAAAAATGTTACCATTTTTTGATTAAGGGGGGAGGTGTGTAACAATCACTATTGCACTTGTATATATAATATGTATTTCCCGCGTTTTGTCCCTATGCTTATTATACCCATAAGTCCTTGCAAAATAGCTAAGCCGACCAGAACAATTGAGGCCTGGTCATTCCCGGCAGAGAGGCGTAGCTGTAGACACGTTTTCTATTTTCGAAGCAGCTAGTATATGTACATAGCAGCAGTACATGCAATATTTTGACACTGGCACGGAGACAGGTCCATGGTAAGTATTTACTTATGATATTATTGCTTTGTATATAGTTTTTTTAATGCAAATTTATTATTGAGTACAACTTCGTTCTTATTTCTGAACTTGGCCAGCTCTCACCATTTTACCTGTTGTTCACTTAGGTGTGACGGTTAGCGAGAGTGTTCGAGTGGCTCTTGTATTATATCGATAACCTTTAAATTTCTCATTGTTAAATGTTCGCTATTTTCTTGTACTCAGTTTTGTTACTTTGTGTAGAATATTTTGTCCATTTAAATTTTGGTTTAAAAGTCTGGGCAGAAGTGAATGACCGAAAGTTGAAAGTAAGGTGCGCCATATTGACAATATTTTGTTTTGACTTATGTTAACTGGTAACCATTACATGTACACTTAAGGTTTCGTCAAAGGTCTACAAATTTTTTTTTTACTTTTTTCAGAATAAGATAAATAAAAAGCATAAATATATTTCATATGTCCTAGATTCTCAGAAAATTTTCTCCACTTACTTGAATGTTATAAATAATAATAATAATAATAATAAAATAGAAATAATTAAGGTCAATCTGGAATCACAAAATATATAAAAGAAATAACCCTGGTACCTATTTTAAGAAAAGTAAGCTGAAAGTGAATTCAGTGAATGTTAAATTTTTGAAAAGAAAAAATTTCTTGACAAAAATAATATGACACCACTTTTCTGTAACCACAAGGTATGAGATTAAGAACAAATTCATATTTTAAAACTATCAAATCAAAGAAAGTTAATATAAAACTTACCTCCTTCGAAAATTTCGGTTACAAAAAATAAAGTTAGTATAATTCCAATATAAGGGATTTTCATATCTATACCGTAGTTTGCAACTTCAGTAAAAAAGATATCAAAGTACAGTAATACGTAAGTACACAACAGGAAGTAGCAAATTCAAGAACGATGAATTTTTATATGGGGATTCAGCCTTTAAGTAGCAATTTAAAAGCATTTTGACATCTTGCTTCTTTAGGACACAGTCTCCATTTGTGACAGGAAAGAGACCATCCAAAAAAAAAAAATATATATATATTTGTTTTTATAGGAATAATTCAGCTGCTTTCAGCTTTACCTATTGACTAGGCAAGAGATAAACATAAGTGACATCCATCCATCCCTCCATCCATTCATTCATTCATCTTTTATTTCCTCTATAAAGAGATACAGAATTAAATTAATATGTACAATTCATATAATATTTTCAAATAAATCATAAGCATAAAGTGAAAGATTGTATACAAATGTCACATTTACTCTACAGAAGCTATATACATGAGAGCGCTGCACATAGCCGTTGGTATTGTGCGCATGCGCAAACTAACAGTTTCGAGTTCAGAATCCCGAAGTTACTTACCTGAGATAATGATGAAAACGTTTGAGGTTTGCGCCACAGGACATGCAGAAAAGGTCCGTCTCACAGAGACCACACAGTACTGCTTTAAGGCCAATATCAAATCAAACATCAACTATGTTCCACAATTCACTGTGACGTCACGTGACAGAAAATGTCTATATCTTAAAAAAAAAAACTGTCAACAACGCCCATGGGTTCAATTCTGAGTCGCTTTGGCAGATTTATGAAACATATAGGAAACAATCAATCCAAATTAATTGATTACATTCTAAAAAAATATTTTAGTTAACTAATTTCCTTACGAAATCTTTATTGATTACCCTTATGATAATTCAACTTTAATAACTTCAATTATCTTGAAGGATGAGTGCAATTAAGCTATCAGAGTTTTGTCCCGTTGTTTTGCGAAAAATAAAATTCTGAAGTTAATTAACTAATTGTTTTAAAGGTAATGTATTGTATTATCATAAACCTATCTTAAGAGCATGTTTTTCATGGTATGGTAAAGTGATCAAAGGTCGAACACCTACATACATATATCAACAACCACTTTCATTCGATGTCTTATAAGTCACTTGGTAAACATCGAGGTTTATCGAGAAGTTCATTTCAAATCATTTTTTGACTTGTTTGAAAATGATAAATGCTTGAAACCTTTCATCGAGGAAAATGCCCAAGGGATGAAATTTGATTACTACTAGTCGACAGCATCCGACTGCAAGTCGAACGACTAGCTAGATATTGAGTCGGACGTGTTGATACATGTACTGAGTCGAACATATCTTAATTGGGCAAAAATTACAGGCTTAATTTATTTTTCAATTGGTTTAGTCAAAGAGACATGTAAGTAGTCCAAATGTATCATATAAAACTAGATGTATGGAAGAAAATCCGTTGTCGATTCAGTGTATGAATAATGGACTAGCAATTAGTATGAAAACGTCAGTCAGCATTTGACTCAATGATATATTATATTTGCTGACACGGTTATTGTAACGACCATAGAACTTACAAAATAATGACTTTAAGCGAGACTGCTGATATTCTTGCTTCATCAATTTGCTTGTCAATAATTTACCTCGTTTTAGAAAATGTTCATACGTAGAACATGCTCTTGCGTATCGTATCAACTGAGATATATACACTCCGTATACAGGTAATGAAGGTATATTACTGCATATAAGTAAGGTAAGTTTACGATAGAAAAGTCATTTCATCTTTCATATAGATTGGTTGTTAGATTACCATTAACGTCTTTTTTCAAGTAAACTATCCAATTATGAAAAAGATATGTCAGACGCTGTGGTATCTTTTATCTCAAGCTCACCAGGATATATCATATCGACGTTGTCCTGAATGGAAATTACCATGATTGTTAATTGACAATACGTCGTAGACATATCTAAATGTCGAGTTGAAGGCCACAGCAATTGTTTTCTTCTTTTCACGCACAGGATTTTGCACAAATTCTGCTTCATATGGAGCACTACTAATACTATTATCATATCTCATGCAACAAGTCGCTGGAGGTATAATGTTTTTGACCCGTCGATGAGTCAGACAGTCAGTCCTTCAGTCATATTTTTTTTTGTCAGCGGAACTCCTCATAAACCTCTTAACATAATACTTGATATCGCGATTACTTAACCAAACTGAACTCTTTTGTGATGGAGGTAGGAAATGTCTGTTGGATGGGGACAAGTGTGCGATTGAATACAATGCAAGATCGATCATTGTAGAATTTATAAGGACAAATAAGTAAAAAGTCCTGGTGGAATACCTTGCTAGCCAATCGCTGAACCAGCCTAATTAATTTTTGAGAGGAGATTATCCTTTAAAATGTTACATTTTTAACGATATCTTTAACCAAAAGGGCTCTTCTCGTTAAATTTTCATTGAAAATCGTCACATTTTCAAGCTGATAAAAATGATATAAACTTTCCTTATTTGACAATCTACTATTTGGAGTTAAATTCTTGGCAATACAATGTACTTTCGGCATAAAATTGTTCAAATCATTCGATTGTCACTACTATAAACAATGCCATGTGTCCCGGTAATCTCGCGATATTTGAGCTTTCTCGACTCTTCCGCAAAAGAGCAGTAGTAAGTTAGATAACTGCAAGGTACTCGCGATATTACGTATTTAATCAAACTTTGTTGATCCATGGTAAGTAACACCTAAATTTCTAGGTAGGCTTACTTAGTATAATATAAGAAAGCATTCTTGAATATGATAAATGAATCGTATCACAACAACCTAACTGCTAGGCTTTACTTTCTCCGAAAAAGATAAAAAAAAGTTGGGCAGTAGGGGGTACATCCGTCATCATGTAGCCAATACAGGTACCTTAATAAAATAAGACACTTCTTAGTTTTTTTCTTGCTTTTAACATTTTAAATTGCTTTTTATCATTCATTTTATAAAGGCAAGAAGTTTCAATAAAATAAAATCTTGAACCGAGGGTACGTGTCAAAACCGGAAGTGCTATTTATAAAGCACCTCATCGTGGATAAATCATAAGTTTATCTAACGGGCTGTGTCCCCAACTCGTATGAGATAAATGTGCATATTACAATGAAATTCCCATTCCATTATTTTTCCGGGAATTTCGGCTCTTTTCAATTTAGGTTTTTGGCCATGTCTTGAATATAGAGATGGATAGTTTGTCAGCGTAACTCCTCATAAACCGCTGCACAGAATTTTGTCAAGCTTTGCAAACATTTAGGACACAATATTTTGATATGAATCAGGAAATTCCCTTTCCTTTATTTTTTGGGACTATCGGCACTTTGAGCTTTGGGGGAGCATGTTGTATGTGAGCTTGCTCACTTTTTCTTTCAAATAGATTTAAATCAATCGACTTTGTAGATGTGGAACCAAGGAAATTTTGTGATTTTGAGACAGCGGACTTGTGTGATTGGAAACAAGATGGATCAGACACTTCTTATTATGACTGGTCACGAACTACAGCTGCCCAGATAAAAAACTCTACTGGGACTGGACCCAGCTCAGATCACACTTACCCAGACAAAGACACAGGTCTGATATGAAAATTTGAACCAGACCAAAAACACAGGTCTGACAGTTTTCCAAAATTGTGAAATGCGTGGACCTAGGGTCAAGGGTTCCTTTGGGGTGGGGGCACTACTGATTATTGCTGAATATTACCGATTAATTGCAATGCATTCTTTATTCCCCTACTCTGCCTATGGGTATTAAGTAACCGCACTAAACATGCTAAGTGTATAGTTATGATGAACAATGGTGCCTCTTTCAAAATTGTGAATGTAATGACCTCTGATTTAAAACATGTACCAAATTCAATTATTGGAGAGTAATTGCATGATGCTCAGGTGACCTATAATGCCCATGGGTCTCTTGTTTATTTAAACAGAGGCCTAGCTAGATGTCACTCGACGATTCTAACGGAGAATTTGCTTAATTCCGGAATTGGTTGACACAAGAATGAAATCCCTTATCTACAAAGGGCTGGGGTGTGATGTAAAACAGGTGGATCCTATTCTTAATTATTCTTTATTAACCGTATTTATAAACGTACATGTGTCACGTAGGTGTACATGAGTGGAGTTTCGGAGCGAGAAATCACGCGCAGGACGTAGACCGAAAAAACTGTGAGAAAGTTCAAGCGTAAAAGTGAACAGATTGATGTTGCAGTGTCAAAAGTTTCGTATCCTCCCCAGAAAAAGTCAGTATGTGTAAAATTGGCAAATGATGTTGAGCCCCCAAGAAAGAATGTGAAATGCGAAAGTGCATCAGAGGAATATCTTTCGAGGGAATTCCGTGTTCTGGAAGACCTTTTCAATTCAAAAAGCAGTCTTTGCTAAATGTAGCTTTAATGTTAGCATTGGTAAGCCGAATTTTTACAGTATATTTCTAACATTGTTTAAAGACTTTGAAAAATTGATGTTCTTTCAGGTTAGGACGCCCTGGTCTCCGGACAGATAGTTAACCAACATAAATGGACAACAAAAACTCTGGTTACTGTTGCATCAATGTTTAATGTGTTTGTGAGTGGTAAAAGACTGAAATATAAACAAAAGATACAATGAAACACTTGAATTTCATACAAAATAAACTTACATTTTGTATTAAACTGGTTTTTCATATTGTATCATGGTTGCGGTGTTTTTCCTTTGAAGATCGCTGTGAATTAAATATTGATATTGTTGAGGAGGCGGAGCTGAGGGCATGCGGTATCAAGTATATTTCGGAAGTTATTACATGTACAGTAACTTAAATCTGAAATATACATGATACCCCAATACGTAAGGTAGTATGAACACCATGGTAAGAATGGTTTAAACATTATTTGATTCATTTTTCATGCAAACTGACTTTAAGATTCAATCTGCTTCTATGCACACTGTCAGTTAATTGATCGTGATCAGGCAGAAAAATAATACCTAACAGCTTTTTCACCAGATTGCAGCAAATCCAAAATTAAATCCAACAGCTACAGCATATTACTTTGAATTGAATGAAACGCTACAAATATGTAGACATAAATTTATTTTATATATACAATATTTAAAAAAATACTGGGACGAGGGGACAAAGGGGGTTTCAGAAAAATGTCTATGGTATTTAGCAAAAATATCTTGTTGGGTGGGGGTGATTTAACTGTATCTGTTTAATAATTGTTTAGTTGTAATCTTGTTAACGTAAATTACATGTGACCCAGATTTAGGTTGTCGGAAGCACAAACACGTGTATAGGTCCTAGCTAGGCCACTTCTCCGCCCCCATATAGAATGCAATGTTGAGGTTGATGAAACAGCCGGGAGTTGGCCAGGAAATCCGATTTGTGTGGATGTCAAAAACGCAGAGGAAGTTGAGTTGCTTACAAATGTTAAACCAGCAGAGGAAGTTGAGGTGCTTACAACTGTTAAAACAGCAGAGGAAGTGAGGAAGTTGAGGTGCTTACAAATGTAAAAACAGCAGAGGAAGTGAGAAGGTTGAGGTGCTTACAAATGTTAAAACAGCAAAGGAAGTGAGGAAGTTGAGGTGCTTACAAATGTTAAAACAGCAGAGGAAGTTGAGGTGCTTACATATGTTAAAACAGCAGAGGAAGCTGAGGTGCTTACAAATGTTAAAACAGCAGAGGAAGTTGAGTTGCTTAAGAAGTCGGATGGTAATGATTGAGGGACGATATCTGTATCAGATGATGAAGTGTGGCTATGCCGATTTCTCCACGTGCACCAGATAGATTGTTTACGGAAGTGGAGTTCTCGGCCTCGCTGACAGTGGACAGCGTTGCGCTAGCGACTTGCTTTTAATTGATCCGAACCTCGTCAGCAAATACATGTTATCATTGAGTCAATTGTGGGCTGACGTTTTTCATACTAAATGATAGTTCATTATTTATACACTGAATTGACGAAGGATTTATTTTTCCGATTATGACCAGGAGTACACTGCGGGTATGACCGTTTGCCAGGGGATGCTCACTCCTCCTTGGCACCTGATCTCACCTCTGATTTTTAGGAGGTCCATGTTTGCTCTGCTCCTATTTTGTATTATTTTATTGACTTTTATTTTGAATATTGTTTGTTATCTCAATATCCTTCAATAAGGAATTTGTATCATGTCAATCATCGGCCACATCACCTTTAGTTTTAGTTCAACCCAAATTGACAATATTTTTTTTCCTTCCCACTTGCATTAAGCTAAGAGACAAGATGGGTATAAATTTAGCAAGAATTCCCACATTGAGGACCCATTCGAAATTTTTCAGTGGCTGTGAACAAAGTAGAGGAGCAAGACAACTTTTGTGTATGTGTTTTTTAATATTCTCAAAACTTTCAGTGCACATGACTTTGTGTTTATACGGATTTACTGCCCCAAAACCAATTGATTTCAATTTGCAGGAACACTTAGATATAAGTAATTTTTAACATTGATTATCTGGATTTGAAATTGTCATTCAACGAAACTCACAGGGCAAGTACCCTTTTGTTACAGTTTTATCAAAAATTAGAATGAAGAAGAAGATATTAAATACCACTGCATTGATTTCAACGAGGGAACTTGAACGATCATACTAGGCACGTCATTTGAAAGGGGGGGGGGCTCCCTCTTCTTCTTTCGAACTTCTGAATTTCACTGTCATTTTAATTATAACCGAGTAACTGAAATGAAAGCAAGCTAAGCTGATGCAATTAAATCACCCCCACCTAACAAGAGATTTTTGCTATATACCTAGACATTTTTCTGCCACCCCATCCTTCCCTCGTCCCGGTATTTAAAAAAAAAATTGAATATATATAAATTAGATTTATGTGTACAGATCGGTAACATTTTTTTTTCAATTCAAAGTAATATGCTCTAGCTGTTGGATTTAAAGTTTGATTGGCTACAATCTGATGAAAAGTCTGTTAGGTATTATTTTTCTGTCTGATAACGGTCAATTAATTGTGCATGTAAGCAGATTAAATTTCAAAGTCAGTTTGCATAAAAATGAATAAAACAATGTTTAAAACATTTTTTACTATGGTTTTTACGTATGCGGGATATCATGTAACTTTCAGAGTTTAAGTTATTGTACATGCAATAACAATCTGAAAGATACTTGATAGCGCATGCCAAATTTACGTCTTAGGTATGACGCGGCGCCGCGAACGAGAATCGAACCCGGGCCTCCCGATCACGAAGCGAACGCTCTACCACTAGGCTACCGTGACCGGTCTCCCCATCATGAGAAGGAGCACATGGCGGGTGTGGCCGGTCAGCAGGGGATGCTCACTCCTCAATGGCACCTGATCCCAGCTCTGTGTTTGCTCTGCTCCTATTTTGTATTGTTTTATGGACGTTATCTCCATATCCTTCGTTGAAATGAAATTGAGAAAATTTAGAGAAATGAATTTTGTTTGATATTTGGACCCAACCCGATCACAATTAAACTGATCTCGATCAAAATTAACATGAAATGAATAAAATACTAATATATTGCCTCTTTCATGTATTAACAATGAAGGAATCTATTTGATTGTCAACTTCAATAATGTTTTAACCCTTATTACACCTAATCAGAATTATTATAGTGTTCTTGGGGAAATGTTATTCCTTTCCAATAATTTTACAAATTTGGTTGTGATCGGTTTAATTTCAATCGGGATTGGCCAAAATAAACAAAATAATTTCTATAAAATTTTTCTATTTCGTTTCAATTTCTTATAATAATGTTATTAACAAATATGTTCTCCCAAGTTGGGAATGGTTTTAAAAATATTTTAACCACAAGTTTAAAAAAAATTTCACAAATAATGTGTTTTATTTTCATAATATTTTTTTCTCTAAAAATGTTTAATATCTATACGCTTAAATTTACATATTTTATTAGTTATTTATGTGATGCATTCATTTACAGCAAAATTTTAACAAGAAAGCATCTAATTTTGGATGTCAATATTTTTTTTTTTAATTTTATTTGAAAAAATACAAAAAATCATATAAGATAATTGAAAGATAATGTTGGCCTTTCAATGCTGAAATCATTGTTTAAAAAGATTGACTCAGAGATCTATAAAATAAAAAGTTTGAGTGGCATTACGTTTTAAACCTATCACAGAGTACGTATTAATTTATAAAAACTTAATTATTCTGTAAGATGATCACTAAGTATTTCAACATGTTTATACCTTTTTTAGAAGCTTAAAGCAGATTTATATTTAATCATTAAAGCTTTCATACTGGAAACTTGTCGTATGTTGATACATATGAATAACATGGACTTGTTTTAATTTGTACATCTATCTGTGAATTATTTGCTATGCGAAATATTGTTTTTGTTATATTTCCATTTAAAATTGTTTTCTCTATGATTAACACTACAAAAGTTATCTTGTTAATTTCTTGGTAATACCCTTGGTATGTATATTTCTCTATTGAAATACTACTGAAATGTCAAATGTCATCCTGCATGAATTTGAGTGGCGTATAAATACACTGAAAAAAATCATATTTCTGCGTACTACGTCATCAGTTTCAGAGAGTGGTGATATGGATTCAGAAAACAACATGTTGGTGATCCGGAAAATCGGATCACGACTCACTTCATAGCGTAAATTCAACATGCAGTAAAATTATGTGATACACATTAGGTATATTATAAAGTAGTGTAATAAATGAATCATCCCTCACATCAGTCAACCTTCTGAGCGTTTCAACATAGATATTTCTACGGTAAAATTAAAAAAAGAATGTCTCTAATAATGCGCCATTTACCTTTTCGTTGCTATGCCTGACATTTATATTTTCAATATCGCACTAAAACTAAATTTCAAATGCAAAATCAATACTGGTTATGCTAATGTTAACTCCGATTCTCTCACAATGTTTGGCTTGGACTCAAGCAAATGTAAACGGTCTGCTTAATCAGTTTGTTTCAATTCAATCGTTGAATTGTAAAATAAAACAATTATTGCTGGTTTTTGTTATCTTTAACTCCTTTAAATTAGGAAATAATTATCTTCTAATTTGGCATTTGCTGATTTAATGGTCGCAAACTGAGCTTGACAGGCGACGCATAAGCGGAGACAATAAAACGTATGTTTGCGACCGCTAAATCAGCATTAACGGTCGCAAATACCAAAAGAGAAAAAAAATATTCCCATTCTAATGCAATCTATGCATTCTGTTTATTGTTTATAACTAATTTTGTTGAATTTTGTGACATGTAATATGTCACGGAGCATTGTGTTTTGCGTCGCTCTATTATGACGTCACAATGAAAAGCTTTTACTCTCGATAATGCTCGTTTTACTGCCTACACATCAGTGCATAGGCCAATCAAAACATGTTTTACAAACAATTGCATTAGAATTCTGAATCATTGCATTAACCTTTAAAACAGCAATATTTGTATTTTTATGCCCCTGGATAAAAATATCCCTGAAGTATGTTGTTTTTGTCCTGTCTGTCTTTCTGTCTGTCTGTTGTCAACTTTTTACTAGCCCCAAACTATACAGTGGATGGGGCTATGGTTTTTATATTTCACAGGTGTTTTCTTGTGATACGACCTTTCCAAGGGTACCATCAAATTTACCTCTTGACCTTGGAGTTTGACCTACTTTTACAAAAAGATACCACCTGGGCCTTAACTTTTAAATAGTTGGAGCTAGGGCTTTCATCCTTGACATGTGTATTTATTTTAAAAAGACCTTTCAACTGATATAAATATTTTTGACATTTTGACCTTGACTTAACAGTTTGACCAACCTTTAAAAAAATTTAACCTTGGTCATAACTTTTGAATAATTAGAATTGCCTTTCATTTCATAGTTGTATTCCTTGTTCAAAACAAGACCTTCCTTTGGGTACTAACACTTTTGACCTTTTGATCTTTGGAGTTTAAAATGCATTTGAAAGAATTCAACCCTCGTCACAAGCTGCAATGTACGAGGGCATTAGTGTTTCACAAACACATCTTGTTATAAAATGCACTGAAATTATTATATCAGTGGTATATCATCGATTTATTCCCAATTTAACTCTTGTGAGCATATTGGCCAACAGGTCTGTTGATTTTTACTTTCAATTTGGTCCTTAAAATTTCCAATTTTATCCTCTTTCATTCACAAGGGGTCATTATTCTACGTGGGTCATTTTTCTTCACGTGGGGTTTGCAGAAATTTAGGTGATGACACTTTTTCTACGGGCAAAAGGGTCATTTTTCGACGTCAAATGATGCCCGGATCATTAATCTATGGGGGTCTTTATTCGTTTTTACACAGGTATCCTATTCAAGGGGTGTAAACATATTCTTCTATGAATACTCTGGATCCACTTTGGTCGTCTTTGAAATGCAATGTGCACAATATGAATAAGAGGGTGTTCAAGAATTTCATCTAAAAAGCCCAAGTGAGCTAATCATGCGTATAACTCAATAGACAAACAATTTTCTGATACACCTCCAGATTTTAGACGCAGTTTAATTTGTAATTTTGATTGTAGGTCACTATCTATTCATGGAGGTCTCCAGGCATACAATGCCGGAGAATTACACTACTCTATCGTCACCATACTATGATACGATGGAAAATGATATTTGTGAGCAATCTGATATTAATCGTAATAACAGACTGTCTCAGTACTGATATCGTGCAAAATTGGACTGTTACTGAACAAAAGATTTTTTTAAAAATGTGATTATTAAACCAACAGCAATTTAAACTCAAATAGAATGATGATTTTGAAACACTGATCTCGCAGAATTGCAAAATTAAAAAAAACAACTTTTAATTATACAGAAAACATGCGGCAGACCATATCATGCTCCCAAAAAGGTGAAGTTATAAAACACGAAGAAATGTTTGAACCCTTTTCTCTGGTTTTTGAAAAAGTGTAGGCGAACTCTGGGTTACCAGAGAAGCACAGAAACTTTCAAAAGCACGTAAATAAATTCAAAATAAAACACAAACTTTAGACACAATAAAGAATATTATTCAAACAATTTGATATCATTTTTCTCATAGAAAGAAAAATGCCTTTGCAAAATTAAGGTAGGTAACGTTAAGCCTAGTATATGATAATTAGTACTTAATTTGGTAGATTCGCAAAAAAAATTTTGAAAGAAATTAAAAGAATTTCAATGTTGCCCTCAAACCTCCTGGATCGTTGACCGTTTGTTTTTCTGTAATGGAACATCAAAAACAAAGGTACTTGCAGACGTTAAAGATAAAAAAATTAAATGGACTGATGTTCCTTCAGCATCTGCTTAATTTTCTTCATTTCTGTATTTTTCATTCCATTCCAGATTTATCATTCACTAGATTGTTTGTATGATAATTCTTTGCACTATGTATGTTTTAAGGGAAAAAAAAAGGTGTCCCCACTCACCTTCAAATTATTTCAAATACCTTTTACAATGAAGCCAAACGTAAATACTTTTCATTTAAACCTGCATTCTTAAAAGAATTGCTTGTGGTCATTCACACCTTTGTCTTTTGTTCTAATATCGGACTGTCTCAGGTTAATCAACAAGCAATGTTTTAATTGCGATATAATGCAATTCTGTAATTACGATATCATGCAATTCTATATGTATTGGATATATGCCGAATACAGTTCTGTATTACAAAATGTCAGACAGTTTTCTGACGGGCCTCAAACTGGCTGATATTTTTTAATACAGAATTGTATGAGGCATATATCGTACTTAAAACATTGATTTTGATTGTAGGTCACTATCTATTCATGGAGGTCTCCAGGCATACAATGCCGGAGAATTACACTACTCTATCGTCACCATACTATGATACGATGGAAGCTGGTTTCTGCTTTGAATTCTGGTATCACATGCTTGGACGAGACGGAGAAGAGAGTAAATACAATGCATTAAGTATCTCAAAATAGTTTTATCTTTCCAATCTCATGCATTTTCAGAAAAAAATTAAAAACTGAAACTCACGTTTTATGTTAAGTTTGTGAGTTCAAAGGTATGAGTTTACACATAGATATTATGTTCATTCTGCTCATTTACATATCGGCCATATTGGAAATGTGGCCACAGATTCCATAAGAGTTTATGTAGAGAACGTACAAAAAATTGCAAAAATTATAAACAAACAATTTCGGATAAAGTTCTTCCGCCTATGTTTTGTTTTTTCTTTATATCTTCGACCCGAGATAACAATAATGCTGATGCTAAAGTGAAAGTTGCGACCACCTTATTTATTTGAAAATTCGAAGCGAGAGAACATGGTTTTATTTAAGGAAAGAGCACAGGATTAGTGTTTTTATCATATTTAGTGATAAAATGTGAGTGTTTTTTTGCAAGATGACAGAGTTCTTCCGCCGATTAATAGGTGAAATGAATGTTTATTTTTACAAAATACAGATGATGAAACATTTCATAAAGAGTTACGACCACCTTTTTAATGTAAAAACGGCAATTTCTTGCATCCTTGTGACCTACTTTCTATTGAAAAGATGGTATCACGCATTGTTAACAGTTAATCACGCAAATTTCTACCCATATAACTATAACGGAGGCTCAAAGAAATAAAAACAAAGTAGACTTGGTGTATTTAGATTAAAAAAATATATAAAGGAATTGTATATTTTAGAGTGTTTGCAGGATCGTATGAATATTAATGAGAAGTAAATCACGTGGGATCAATCTCATGAATAAACTGCATGCTATTTCTCCATTTGTACGAAAATGTAAAATTATTTCTCTTTGAAGCTTCCACACAATACGTTATTTTTGTACAGCGTAGCAAAATTTATGTATTTAATGCCGCAATGTTAAAATAAAACGTTTACGAGTTAAATCCCCTCATCACTTTTCAAAACAGTCAATAATAATATAACCTAATAAATTTTTTTAGAATATTGTTTAAGTCACCAAATATAATAAATACAAGTAGATTTCGGTGGAATTCGTCCTTGATCATGTTGACATTAAAGCTGAACACTATTCGTAAAAGGTATCTTAATTAAGAACCTAATATATAGGGTTTGGCTGATAGACATTTTTCATTGCAATCAGTCGACACCACTGTTGACGGACGTATGCTATACAGCACTTGATAGCAACAAGAATGACAGATACTTCGTCTGATGCAGGAAAGTATGATACCAAAGAATCGTACATTTAAAATTTTACAGGTCAGTGCAGTAAACAAACAAACACAGATACACGTAATAAAATGTAAAGAAAAGCACTGCAAGAAAACCAACACGAACACGGGTGCCATTCCACGCCGATACCCGTGACAATAAAGCAGTCAACGAATGTGAAGAGTAAACCTGGATTGTAGATAATAATATATCGAAAATGGCATATGCCTATTTAAAGCATTGCTGTGACGTCATTCTTTTTTTTTTCTTGCAGTCTAAAATTTTACCTGTAGCAGTATGATATTTGTGAGCAATCTGATATTAATCGTAATAACAGACTGTCTCAGTACTGATATCGTGCAAAATTGGACTGTTACTGAACAAAAGATTTTTTATTTTAAGTTACCTGAGACAGTCCGATAGTAGAAGAAAAGACAAAGGTGTTAATGACCACTGAATCAGTTCTTTCAAGAATGCAGACTTAAATGAAAAGTACTCAGTATTTAGGGATTTGGCTACACTGAAGAAGGTATTTGAAAGAATTTGAAAACGAGAGTGGGGACAACATTTTTCTTCATTAAAACAAACGGAGATTAAATCAGTGCAACGAATTATCATACAGACAATCTAGTGATTGATGAATTTGGAATGGAATTGGAATTGCCGATATGAAGAATATCCACAGAAAATTAAGCAGATGCTAAAAGTATACTCGTCCATTTCATTTTTTTATGTTAAGCGTCTAAATATACCTTTGTTTTTGATGTTCCATTACAGAAAAACAAACATAATCAATAATCCTGGAGTTTTGAAGGAAAGGTTGAAAAACTTCAAATTTCTTTCAAAATTTGTTGCAAATCTGTCAAATTAAGTAAATGTTATCAAAAATAGGCCCAGTTACCTTGTTTTGCATCTAGGCATATTCCTTTTAATGAGAAAAATGAAATCAAATCGTTGAATGCTGCTCTTAATGGTGTCTAAACTTTGTGTTTTATTATGAATTTATTTTGGGGGCTTTGAAAGTTTATTTGCTTCTTTGGTGATCCCCCAGTGTGCCCACCCTTTTCCAAAAACCAGAGAAAGGGGTTGAACACTTCTCCAATTTTAATAAGTTTATTAGAATTTTATCCCTTTTTGTGGGGGGTTTTTGTGTGTTTTTTTTTATTTGCATTATCTGTTCTGTCGCCTGTTCCTCTTTCTGTTACAGTATATTCGGTGTAGTTGAAAGTATTTTTTTTATTTTGCAATTCTGTAAGATCAATGTTTCAAAATTATCATTCTATGTGAGAAATTTAAATTGCTGTTTGTTGAATTATCACACTTTTTAGCTCACCTGAGCTGAAAGCTTTTCTGATCACTTTTTGTCTGTTGTCCGTCTGTCCGTCCTTCTATCTGTAAACTTTTCACATTTTCGACTTCTCCTCAAGAACCACTGGGCCAATTTAAACGAAACTTGCCACAAAGCATCCTTGGGTGAAGGGAATTCAAGTTTGTTCAAATGAAGGGCCAAACCCTCCTCCAAGAGGATATATTTATGAATTAATGAAAAATTAATGGTATCTTTTAAAAATCTTCTTTTCCAGAACCACTTGGCCAGGAAAGATGAAACTCATGTGGAAGCATCCTCAGGTAGTAAAAATTCAAATTTGTTCAAATCATGACCAAAGTTTTACATAGAAAATATAGGGAAATTCTTTAAAAAGCTTCTTCTCAAGGATTACAAAGCCATAATTGATCATATTAATATGGAAGCATCCTCATCTAGTGTAGATTCAAGTTTGTTCAAATCAAGACCCCCGGGGGTAGGGCGGGGCCACAATGGCCGACCAAAGTTTTACATAGAAATATATATGACAATTCTTTAAAAATCTTCTAGAGAATAGCAAAGCCATGATTAGTCATGGGACTACTTTTTTATTCAAACTTTTCAATAATTAACCAATTTCTACTTTTTCCTAGCCACAGTGCTTAAGTGAGCGATGTGGCCCATGGGCCTTTTGTTATTTCTTTTGTTCAGTAGCAGTCTACTTTTTTAAGAATATCAGTACTGCGACAGTCTGATATTACGATTAATATCAGACTGCCCACTAATATCAGACTGCCACAGGTAAATTTGTAGACTGCAAAAACAAAGGAATAGCATCACAGCAATGTTTTAATAAAAAATATCGGACAGTTTTTTGACCTTAACAGACCTCACACTGTCTGCTATTTATGGCCTCGGGGTCAGTGGTTCTTTTGGGGTGAGGTGCACAACTGGTTATAAAGTGGAAGAACATTTTCTCTTTATAACTCTGATCTACCTCTGGGTATTGAGTAGGTAGAGTATTTTAAATTATGATAAGCAATGGTGCCTCTTTCAAAATTGTGAATTGTGAATTTCATGGCCTCTAGTTTAAAACACGAACTAAATTGAATTGTTTGAAAGTCGTTACACAATACTCAGGTGACCTATAAGGCCCGTGCAAGTTGTTTTTAATACAGAGCTATTCGGCATATATCCAACACTTACGAGTCGTGTTCAGCTTTATCGACAACGTTGTATAACGAAAATAGCAGACCGCCGACATCTTTGATTAGCCCTAAGACTGGTTGGTTTAGAGATGGAATAGAATATAGGATGTAGAAATATGAATGTGATGTTATTAAGGCAAGTACGTTTCTTTTTCCTATCACAACGCTACCAAGCTTAAGAACTGAGCTGATTTCCTTATTATTATGGGTAGGTTATTGACCGATGCTGGAAAGTGGAAAAATTCTCCCAAAAGTGTGCAAAAAATATTGCGCCGTAAATTGCACCTTTTTTGC
This sequence comes from Saccostrea glomerata, assembly GCA_003671525.1. NCBI lineage: Eukaryota > Metazoa > Mollusca > Bivalvia > Ostreida > Ostreidae > Saccostrea > Saccostrea glomerata. The sequence continues at coordinate 623,153 of PRKT01000039.1, read as the reverse complement.
ATTACGGGATCTGTAGCGTTATGGTCAAAGACAAGTATATAAAACCATAACGCTACAGATCTGCAGTTAACCTTATGTAACATCACAAAATACATGTATGTCAAACATTAAAATTAAATGAAAGGTATAACAAAACATTTATTGACAGAGTTCTCGGGCAAAAAGCGTTTTGTCAGACCCTCGAACCAAACTGTCGGCCTTCGGCCTAACGGCCTCAGGCAGACAGTTTGGTTCTTGGGTCCGACAAAATGCATGTTGCCCTCGAACTCAGTCAATAAATGTATAGTAATTCTGATTTTGTTGGTGGATATACAACTATACGTCATGTAGATTTTTTAGTATCTTCAACATGTTCAAATTAAATGAATTTTTTTGATTAATATACATTGTATAGTATCTTTAGTTATATTTTTAGAATCGCAGATATCTAAAATAAAGTTACTTGTAAAAATATACGTATACTTTTCCAGATGTAGGCTCATTGAAAGTTGGAATAAAAGATGTCAATGCCAGCTCTTCTAATCTAGAACCCGTATGGATTATGTCTGGTAACCAAGGGGATATCTGGCAAAAAGGGTCTCTAGAAATCGGCGCAAGGACCTCCCGCTTCCAGGTAGTACATTTCCTCCCTTATTCATAATTTTTTAAGTAGAAAAGATTTTTATTTCTAGATTATTATTATGTTTACATGTAAATTGCAGAAAAATAACAAGAAATGCAGTTTTATTTGCGGTTGATTTTCTGTGTAGATTTTAATTACCGGGACTCGTGGCGATGACCATCGCGGGGACATTGAAATTGATGACGTTTCCATAACCAACTGTACATATGGTAAACAAAACACTTGTTCCTTTGTCTGCATTTTAGCATAGTTTAAGGTACATAACTAGTAATCTTAAAAACGTTATACTTCAAACATATAGAGGTTCTAATAGTTCACAAACAGGGGCATCTGATCTGTGTTCTCTACTTTTCATATAAAATACAGTCGAGGGAAGAATCGAAAGCAGCACACGAACTGTAAACAAAATAGAAAAAACAACTTACATGAAAAGTTGCATACATCCTCATATGCACTAGCGAAAATGATGTCCTAGTACTTATCCAAGCTAAAATATTCAAAAATATAACCAACGTACATAGCTTTTATCCAACTAAAACCCCAGTTTTCTGCACAGTTTGAAACTCTTCACCAAAAAAAAAATGATTCGGCCAAAAAAAAAAATAACCATAGAGTGTTGTCAATATTTAATAAGATTCTGTGTGTTAACAAACTGTTCAACTAAATGATACTGAGTGATGTGATTGTGAATTACACGACAGGATTTCAAAGCTTTAGATTCGAACCCACGGATAAATTGTTTTGGAGCAAGCTTTTTATGATAAGGATTTGTCCTGCTTGAATTCATCTTAGATTCCCAATTTCAGTATTCCACTTTTTTCTGATGTTTGTAATGCAGAAACTTGATCGTGCCCACCCAGTCCAGTAATTGTACTGATAAAGACTCTATCTAAACAGAAACATATTTTATGGATTGAAATGAATGCTAAGAAAATGATCTTGAAATTAGAAATTAAATTTAAAAAAAAAAGTCTTTAAATTTTAACAATAAATTAAACTAAAGTTTAAATTATACCCAAATTTGAAGTCAAGACAGATAAATAAAAATGAAAATAAATAAAAGTAAATCATTATTTAACGGTTGGTAACGTCACAATTACCGATGCAGAGGACTGCGAATTAAAACGAAACACTGGCATATTGAAAATATATATTTCGGCTTTAAGTATCTGAAACCGATGACATGAATTATTTGTGAGGATATGATGTTACGCCAAAGATTATTCATCATTTACTGTGAGAAAAAAAGAATCCGAAAAGCGACATCGTCTTAAGCCACATATATAGTTCTCTCCTATCAGTGGCTGCTTGAAAACAAAGTGTCGTAATCTTAAATATTTACGCCTCTCTATTGTGACATCATATTCAGTCAGTGGCAAGTATTGTTTCCATCACATTCGAAATCAACAACTGACGTCAACAGTATACAAGAAATATTTCCTATACTGCGATTGGATATTGAAAGGTCGCGATAAAGTTCATCATCCGACTATGCTTTACTCGGATTGGTCACTATTTTAATGAGCTACGAAGAATTCTCTCCTCGTTCAACCACGGCCAGAATGGAGAAGAGCGTACATTTGGCCGTGGTTTCCGACGATGCGAAAGCGAATGGACGATTATTCCAACGTTACCATACCAGCATACTCTCAAGATGAGTTCCCCTCACATTTTTGAATGCGAAGATCAGGAGAGACTTTCGAGGATGTCTGAAGACAGGTATGTTTTAAATCATTAAGAGGTCACACAAGAAAATATTCTATTTCAAATATAAAATGGTTCAAATGCAGTCTATCTACAAGCCATACCCACAAAAAACTGATATTAAATCTTGGCTGCGTTCAACATTTTTGAACAAAACGAAAGTTTATTTCAAGTGAAAATATATACGTAAATTTAATCTGTACATTAATTACCACAGATATAGAAAATAATATAGCTTTCTGTTGAAGTCATAAAGTTGTTACTACGGAGGCCATCTTGGATTTGGTATTTAGCATTTGAAGAATGAGTCAATGACGTTTACGCAGGTTTCAGAAAACAGAAACGAAATTTTATAAAGTATATTAAATTTTATTAAATCAAAAATTGTTCTAAATAGACAAAATAACCAAGTTTCATCTCAGTATCAATTTGAAAATTTAATTTTATATTATTTGATGAAAATTTTCAGGAACACAAGTCAATGTATGGTAATGCAGAGGAAATTTGGACTAAAATTTTATTTTTTCATTGTTCTCAATTTTTTTTATTCCTTGCAATATTCATCGCAATGTAAAGGTTACATGTATTTTAAAACATCATTTTGCTTTTATATGTGTTAAAGCTCATAAATTATATCAAATAATTGAATGCCGTGAAATAAAGAAATTCAAAAATATGAACAAAAACCATTCCAGAAAAATTTCTCAATAATTTGATTATTGGCCCCATAAAATATTAATGCCATTAGAATAGGGACAAAAAAGTAACCTGAGGCTATAAATAATTAAGTTCTTATTATTCAGATTTTTGTAATTTTCAATTAAAAATGGAGGGGGGGGGGGTATAAATATGACAGAGGAAATTAGGATTGTAATAATTATCAAGTTTATGGCCCAAACTCTTATCGCTTCTTTCTATAAAGTAACGCTGTTGCATTGCTGTAATATATGATTATTTAAAGAGTTTTGTTGCTTATAAAATGAGTGCAGAAAAAAAACTGGTCATAGTGTGAAAAATCGGGGCAATTCCCGAGAAATACTTAAGGGCCACTAGCATGAAAAGTAGGTCATTGACCTAGTTGTTTGAATTGAAATTTAATACAAGAATCATAGGTGCTCGGTGTAAAATAGGTTTTTTTTCTTATCAGTGGAATATTTAGTCATCTGAGTAAAGGTATACTTTAACGTCCCTTTCGAAAATTTAAATTATACCTTAAATATTTATTCTAGCTCTCCCTCAGTACCGGCTAGGTTACATGTGGCTCTCCCTTCAAGAGCGTACAGATTGACGTTACGTCTACGTACGAGTTATGTTGTTGAACGCACCCCAGGGTTTCTTTACTGTAAAGTCAATGTTCGATGTGTTTTGATATTTTTTAGGAATAATCACAAAATCTTCTGGGTTGAATAAAATGTAGGATTTGTGTAGAAAGTCTGTAAAAGCATTTACATGTATTTAAATGTCCATTTTAGAATTTAATTGTGTTCGCTAGGCAAAGGTAATATTTATAGACAAATCTTTTTCTAATCGAATAATAATCAAACAAATATGATGAAAAGGCGGTTGGGGGACTCGTAAAGATATAATCAAATATATCATCAAAGTGTTTATTTATTGAATCAACAGATACTATCAGCAGGCCTCATTCCAAAAGAAGATGTTCATGGCAGAAAAATCATCGAATCTTCCAAACAAATATTATTAATTTCAGTTAAGTGTGCAGTGTTGCATTCCGTCACGATATTTTATGCATCCAGCATAAATGATTTGCGCCCCGCTGTGTGATTATTCATTATCAACATCGACACGGATATTGTTGCACGAGCAACCAATCAGGGTTTAGAAGAAAGTTCCAGTCAAAAAGCTTGCGGTTAGGAGGCGTGTACTATTTACCTTGAGCGCAGCTTTCAACATACATGCACGTTGTGATGTAATGCAAAACTGCACTCTTTACTGAAATTGATAATATTGATTTCAATATGATGCTGGTCTGGAAGGGTACAGGCATTGAAGTGATGACAGATTTAACGTCACCTATTCTTCTGTGTACAGATGCTTCATGCGGACAAATGTACAGCTCTACAATGCCTGTCTTCACGGAGAATTAAGTGACCTACTGATTAGTGCATTTGTGAGGGTGTGTTTGTGTAGTTAAAGGTGTTTATTTACAAGCTTTCACTTTAATATTTTTAATAGGGGGGATACCAAGCAAAAACGCCTTCCAAAAATATGGAATTCTTATTTAGGGGACACAATAAAAAGTAACCTTCTTTTCTATAGAATACCACATATCTTCATCTAAATATCTCAATAAAAAGGGGCTCAGGTTTTAACAAGCATCCACAAAAATGTCATACAATTTTAATCCAATGTAAGACCCAAAACTTTTTTATGCAAAGATCTAAATTCATATATAAATATTCATTGAAAAGAAATAACACTGGAATTTATATCGTTACAGGAGCTAAGGCAAATGAAGTCATGGAAGGTTCGAGTTTTAGAGGCTGTCGACGGATGTCACATAAAGATAAGAGCTCCACAAGAAAAATACCATCTGCTTCTCTTTCTATAGCTAACCTATGCATTTCCATTTCCTTTCTCTTCTATCCTTTCCATACGCTCATCTCCTTCAAATGCAGAGACATATTTGAACAATTCATTCTCGTTGTAGTCGGTGTCGTTGTTGTCGATGTAAACGTTAGACATTTTCATCTTCTCAAGAACCACTGGGCTAATTTTAACCCAACTGGCCACAAAGTTTCCTTGGGTGAAGGGGATCGATTCAAGTTTGTTCAAATGAAGAGCCACGCCCTCTTCCAAGGGTAGGTAATTATGAATTAGTGAAAAATTAATGGCATATTTAAAAAAACTTTCACTGGGCCAGGGAAGATATAATTCATGTGGATACATCTTCATGTAGTGTTGATTCGAGTTTGTTCAGATCATGATCCCGGAGGTAGGGAATGGGAGGGGGTAAGGTTTCGGCCACAATGCGGAATCGAATTTTTAACGTTGGAATACATAGGAAAAATATTTAAATATCTTCTTCTCAATAACCACTTGGCCAGGAAAGATGAAACTACTGTAGAAGCATCATCTGGTAATGTAGATTTAAGTTTGTTCAAATCATGACCCCTTGGGGGTAGGGTGGGGCCACAATTGGGTATCAAAGTTTAACATTGGAATACATAGGAAAAATCTCATTTTCAAGAAATACTGGACTCATGTAGAAGCATCTTCTGGAACTGTGTATTCAATTTTGTTCATATCACAGTCTTCACAACAATTCTTTTTCAGCACATGCCCTTCGGGCATGTATACTGGTCATTTTAACCCAGCCCATTGAAATTTGTACATGCCTTACTCAAAATTCATTCATATAGCAGAGATATGATCATGCAACAAAAAAAAGACGGTTTTTATATTAACTATAAGGACAGTGTTTCTGTTTTTAAATTCTCTCAATCTTAAGTTTAAATTGTTTCCAGAGTTTTAAATCAACCGTGGCCTGCCTGTCTGCCATTTTCGTACGTGTTTTTGTTCACCACTTTTGACTCATATGCTGTTTGTTTGTTGGCAGATATAATCAAATATATCATCAAAGTGTTTATTTATTGAATCAACAGATACTATCAGCAGGCCTCATTCCAAAAGAAGATGTTCATGGCAGAAAAATCATCGAATCTTCCAAACAAATATTATTAATTTCAGTTAAGTGTGCAGTGTTGCATTCCGTCACGATATTTTATGCATCCAGCATAAATGATTTGCGCCCCGCTGTGTGATTATTCATTATCAACATCGACACGGATATTGTTGCACGAGCAACCAATCAGGGTTTAGAAGAAAGTTCCAGTCAAAAAGCTTGCGGTTAGGAGGCGTGTACTATTTACCTTGAGCGCAGCTTTCAACATACATGCACGTTGTGATGTAATGCAAAACTGCACTCTTTACTGAAATTGATAATATTGATTTCAATATGATGCTGGTCTGGAAGGGTACAGGCATTGAAGTGATGACAGATTTAACGTCACCTATTCTTCTGTGTACAGATGCTTCATGCGGACAAATGTACAGCTCTACAATGCCTGTCTTCACGGAGAATTAAGTGACCTACTGATTAGTGCATTTGTGAGGGTGTGTTTGTGTAGTTAAAGGTGTTTATTTACAAGCTTTCACTTTAATATTTTTAATAGGGGGGATACCAAGCAAAAACGCCTTCCAAAAATATGGAATTCTTATTTAGGGGACACAATAAAAAGTAACCTTCTTTTCTATAGAATACCACATATCTTCATCTAAATATCTCAATAAAAAGGGGCTCAGGTTTTAACAAGCATCGACAAAAATGTCATACAATTTTAATCCAATGTAAGACCCAAAACTTTTTTATGCAAAGATCTAAATTCATATATAAATATTCATTGAAAAGAAATAACACTGGAATTTATATCGTTACAGGAGCTAAGGCAAATGAAGTCATGGAAGGTTCGAGTTTTAGAGGCTGTCGACGGATGTCACATAAAGATAAGAGCTCCACAAGAAAAATACCATCTGCTTCTCTTTCTATAGCTAACCTATGCATTTCCATTTCCTTTCTCTTCTATCCTTTCCATACGCTCATCTCCTTCAAATGCAGAGACATATTTGAACAATTCATTCTCGTTGTAGTCGGTGTCGTTGTTGTCGATGTAAACTTTTGACATTTTCATCTTCTCAAGAACCACTGGGCTAATTTTAACCCAACTGGCCACAAAGTTTCCTTGGGTGAAGGGGATCGATTCAAGTTTGTTCAAATGAAGAGCCACGCCCTCTTCCAAGGGTAGGTAATTATGAATTAGTGAAAAATTAATGGCATATTTAAAAAAACTTTCACTGGGCCAGGGAAGATATAATTCATGTGGATACATCTTCATGTAGTGTTGATTCGAGTTTGTTCAGATCATGATCCTGGAGGTAGGGAATGGGAGGGGGTAAGGTTTCGGCCACAATGCGGAATCGAATTTTTAACGTTGGAATACATAGGAAAAATATTTAAATATCTTCTTCTCAATAACCACTTGGCCAGGAAAGATGAAACTACTGTAGAAGCATCATCTGGTAATGTAGATTTAAGTTTGTTCAAATCATGACCCCTTGGGGATAGGGTGGGGCCACAATTGGGTATCAAAGTTTAACATTGGAATACATAGGAAAAATCTCATTTTCAAGAAATACTGGACTCATGTAGAAGCATCTTCTGGAACTGTGTATTCAATTTTGTTCATATCATGATCCCCAGGGGAAGGGCGCAATGGTGTATCAAAGTTTAACATAATGATACAGAGGAACAATCTTTAAAAATCTTCTTCTCAAGAACCACTGGGCCAGAAAAAATAGAACTCACGTTGAATCATCCTCAGGTAGTGTAGATTTGAATTTGTTCAAATCATGATCCCTGGAGGTAGGATGGGGTTCCAATGGCCGATCAAAGATTTAAATGGGTATGTATAGGAAAAATATCTTTTAAAATCTTCTCAAGAACCATTGAGAAATGATCAAAGTTTTACACTAAAATATATTTCTAAAAATTCATAAAATTCTCTTCAGGGAGCACACTCTGGGTGTGACCGATCAACAGGGGATGCTTGCTTCTCCATGGCACATGATACTTCCTCTTATGTTTCAAAGGTACGTGTTCATTATGATCCTGATTTAAATTTACGTTCGATCCTGTGCTTTTGGGTCGATTTTGGACTTATAATTCTAAAATTCTGCGTCATTTTTAAGTTTTAACATTAAATTCAGATTCTACCATGCAAAAACTATATTCATTGCAAAAACCGCAATTAAATTCCATTCAAGTAGGAATCAGCAAGAAACTATAATACATTTCTCAGCGCATTGTTCCTACTATGCGTTTTACATTTGGAGTGGGAGAGTATTCCTATACAGTTTTTATTACACACGTTTACTTCCATTAGATGCCGTTTATGGTTATCATTTGTGTCTCCGGGGGGCATACCAGATATTGATCTTTAATAGCCTTAAACTGACTATAATTTTAAAATTATTGAGTAAAATTTATGAAAATTAGATAGTATTCCTGTTGCTAACCACATTTCTGTTTTATCAATGTATCATTTAGCTAAATAATTTTTATGTTCAATGTGTCACTAAAATTCTACTATGCGTTTCTTTTTTTGAAGAGTATAAATAGCGCGTAAGGCAGCCATTTGCATTCACGCATGTTTGACACCAGCGTCTTATTCGTGACCAGTTAAAGGAGCAGGTATATAAAGCATTATAAGAAGTGGGATAAGGTGCCATGGAAAAAGTAACATTCCTATCGATCGGTCCCACATGCCATGTGCTCCTTGTAATAATCGGGTAATAAGGGGAAAATCCCTCAACAATGCAGTTTGTAAATAGCTTCCTAGCCATGAGTATGAAAATAGTATGAAAACGTCAGTCAACATTTGCAATAGTAATAATTTTATTTGCTGATAAAAACTTTTTTCTAGTTAAATATCCAAATATGAAACAAATGTGAAATTCTGTGCTATCTTTAATCTCAACCTCACTGGGATTATTCATACGTAAAAATTTATTGATAATATACAAATTGGGCGCAGCGCAAACCCTGGCCTATGGCAATATTAGAGGTAGTATCAGATACCTAGGAGAAGTAAACATTCCCTGTTGATATGATCTCTTTCCCATTTAAATGAACGAATAATCAAAAATTCGGGTTTTTTTATATTTAATGAGGGCCTAACAAAAGTATGAAAAAAATTAAGTTAGCATTTGACTTAATGATAGGTTGTATTTGCTAGAAGGGCGTTTTTTGACCATACATTTTGCAAAATGTTGACTTTAAACAAGACCATGTATATCAAAGATCATAAAAAGTACTCAAATGGATACATATAAAGAAAAAAAGTAACAAAGTAAATTTTTGGCTAATTAAACATTTGATACTTACATTTCTTTTGTCTAGCCTGAATTTAAGTGTATTGCTTAAGATAAGGAAACATTATATCAATCATACACAATCTGGAGGACTATAAGGATATAAAACACCTGTTTAATTAAGTGACACAAATAACTTAGATCTTATCAAATATCAAGAGTCAGTCCTCTTAAGACAAGGTGAACAGTGAGTATTAGAACATAAAATATTTTATTCTATCATTTAATTGTAAACAATTTTAATCCATAAAAAAATTTTTGATTGTGAAATCCTATTTTTAAAGGCATATTGCTTTTTTGTTTGAGGTAATGTGCTGTTTTGTTATTCAGTACCTTAATAACATTTCGCATATTTTATGTTCGATGCAAGTATAACCCCAAAATATAAACCACTAGTATTTTTAAATCGAGTGTGATCATTAAGGTTTTTCATACAAACGGTTCAGTCAATATTTTCATACGGAATTCTCTACAGATTTCCACTTTTTCCCGATCATGACTTATCATGACAATGTGCACACGGCAGATGAGAACAGTCGACAGGAAATACACTTTGTACCTGTTCCGCCATGACACCTAATTGCCCCTGTGGGGCCTGTTTCATCAAAGGTCGTACGCCCAGTCGTAGCGCTACGCCGGTGTAAATTCAGGACTAGCACGAAGAGTTGCGTTTCATTAAAGAGCGTATCGTTACACCTGACTAAATTTAGGCCAAAATTCTACGTCTACTCATGGGTAAGTTCGGGCGAAGTTTGAATTAAGTAATTTAACTAATTTTAAAATAAATAAGCGAATTCCAAAGAAAAAGTATGGTTCTAAGAAGTCTTTTAAATACAAACATTGTATTATTTAATTATACATACTATGAAGAGCGGGGGGTGGGGGGGGTGTTACAACCACTTGGGGGCATAGTTGATTGGAGTAATAAAATACTTAATTAAATCTTCTCAGAAGAAAAAATTGTCTAAAATTAATAAAAATTTCTTCAACCAACATTTCTTACGTTTTCAGAAAGCATTCACACACATTTGATTATTGTAATGTATGTATAAGGTATTGTAAATCGACTATACACATATATACATACATGTATATATAACTATGTATTTATACCCTCGCCTGAAAAGCGGGAGGGTATATAGTAATCGGGATGTCCCTCCGTCCGTCTGTTACGCTTTAGGGTGCCATTGTGTCTTATTTTACTTTTTGGTCCGACTCATATTTTGGGTTTACCATAGCAAAACATGGACACTGCCATTATATTCATATGGGAGGCGGGAGATCTCAAAAACACAGTCATCCTCTTTCTGGTAATTTTCTACATTTAACTTAAAGAAAAAATAATTAACCTTAAAACCAGATACTAGGTTTTTTATCATGTTCGAAGAGTCCACAAGCGTAGATTTCGAAAGGATCGGAGAGAGGGTTCAGAACCCCCCGAATTTGCAGATTTATTAACATTTAATGTACAGAGTTAGGGGCGAAGGTAATCATTCTTCTAGGTATGTGTATCTGAGACAAGTGAAGTCCCTGAGAATCAAAGACGAAACCCGCGGATAGGGGTCTCATAGACAATAAGAAATTTTTGAATTGGAAAAATATTATTACTTTTATTATATCGATGTAAGACGATCATAATTACACAGTTAAGTTCAAGAAATGATTTATTCCTAAAAATATTTTTTTCTCAGACAAACATTAATGAAAACATCTTTATTTTTCATGATTTCGTATAAATGAGTAAA
>PRKT01000039.1:555075-581731 GCA_003671525.1 Saccostrea glomerata | reverse complement strand
TGGCAAACCTGAGATGGTTTTATGTATACGCTGATGATGGCGATGATGACGATGAGGATCGATGATACGGAGACGATCACTACGTTGGGAAACGTTTGGCATTAATTCAATAATTGAGACATTGATTGATAACTGAGATATATACCCAGGGTAGAAGTGTGGTTGATTGTTAATTGGTTACCAAGATAATTGTTTGTTTTTTTTGTTAACTGTTTAATAGTGAGTAAGGGGTGTGGATCAGAGTGCGGTGGATGGTGTGAGGTTTTTGTTATTATTATTATTTTTTTGTAAATGAATTTATTAAACTTATTGAACTTGTGTGATTCTTGGAGAAAGCCAGCTTGACCACGTGACAGGAATCATCCTCAGGTAGTGTAGATTCAAGTTTATTCAAATCATGACCCCCAGGGGTAGGGTGGGGCCACAATGGCTGATCAAAATTTTACATAGGACTAGATAGGGACTTTTTTTAAAATCAAGAACAACTGGGCCAGGAAAGATGAAACTCAAGTGGAATCATCCTTATGTAGTAAAGATTCTAGTTTGTTCAAATCATGACCCCTAGGAGTAGGGTGGGGCCACTATGGTCGATCAAAGTTTTACATAGTAGCATAGAGGGAAAATCCTTAAAAATCTTCTTCTCAAGATCCACTGACCCAGGAAAGATGAAACTCATGTGGAATCATCCTCCTGTGCTTAAGATTCAAGTTTGTTCAAATCATGACCCCCGGGGGTAGGGTGGGGCCACAATGGCCGATCAAAGTTTTACATAGGAATATATAGGAAGGAAATGTTTTTAAAAAAAATCCTTTTATCAAGAACAGCAAAGCCATATGCTGTATTAAATATGAATGCAATATGAAGGCATTCTCAAGTAGTATTGAAATTCAAGCCCCCCCCCCCCCCCCCCCCCCTTCCCTTTAGGTAAACTTTTCTGTTCTGATCTGATTTGTGCTTTTGCCTAGCCGATTTTCTCAGGTGAGCGATGTGGCCCCTTGGCCTCTTGTTTTTATTTCTTGCCGCAACTGTCTTCAAATATTCTTTAGACCCCTACCAACTGTACTCTAAGATTTTATATGTGCCGAAAGCAAGTTGGAACCTATGCAACGTTTTCTATGGTCTTCATTTCATCTGTAATTATTATTCATTGACATTTAGGTACTCACTTTACAACAAAACTTTATGATAAATGTTATAAATTCGTTGTTTTTCTATCGTCAGCTTCGCTTATTAATGTTACAGTAGCAATATGCCCTTATCACCAGCATTTAGAGTTGCTGTCTCCCATTTGATCCAATGCGCAAGAACATGCTATACGTACAGTTTCTAAAACGACGCAAAAAAATGAGTAAAAAGTATAAATTCTTGATACGTCAACATTCTGCAAATGTTTAGGCTGACTGACGTTTCATTACATATATTAGGCCATTATTTACATACTTAATTATCTTATAAGTATTCAGTTTGACACTTTGACCAATCATGACAAGAAGCACACTACAGATGTGATCGGTCGATAGCGGATGCTTATTCCTCAAAGTAACCAATGAACTACATGTGTATTTATAATATTAATAAAAAAAGTTTCTTTCTTATGCGGGGATTAACGGTAATATTCATTGCAGCAAAATGTCATGTAACTTGCTAGCGCAGGTTAATTAATTTTCTGCAATCTTGAAACCATATTCCTCGCAGCGACCAAGATAGAAAGCATTGAATACTAGATTAAGTTAGGATATCCTCTTCTCCATAATAATGTTGGATTGAAAGTCAAAAAATGGATTCTTTTTTAACTTTTAAATTTTAGCAAAATAATTAACATAAAGTTATTTAAGGGGGCCGACTATAGTTTCCATTGCGCAATATTTCGCACATCATAGTAAAATGAAGCGTATTTACTGTTTTAATGCAACTTTTTTCGCTTAATTATTAAAATTAAACAAAATCAAAAAATTATAGGTATAAAATTGTAATAACGATTTGATATAACTGATTATTTAACCGATTTTGCAATTGATAGGTAGGTTGACGTCGCTGCAGTGTCTTTTTGACGTTATGTTAATCTGTAGCTCTTAAAGAAAGTGGTAATAAAAATATTATTACAGAAAAAGTAATAAACATATACGCTCTTAAATTTTAAAACATAGAAATTTTAGAATTATCTCGAATATTTTTATTATGTTTTCTTGGAAATACATTGTTCATGTCATATTTTGTATTACTCTATAAATATAGTAAAATTTGCTTATTTTTTGCATTTTGAGATGCCCCCTCTGTTAACAAGACGATAAAATTTTGTGTTTCTTAAATATATTGTATAATATAGTATTACTCATCAAATATTATGGTTTGAACAAAATGTCTATTGTAGTATTTGTATAACTTGCTTCAAAGTGCTTAAAATTGGCATTTTCCTACATAATCCTATAGTAAATGTACCTGTATTTTGAGACGGTCCCTCAAAAATACCTCGACGGTAGATTTCCCCCAAACTTTGCATGTACACTGAAGTTAATGTAAGTTATATATGGTATAAAAATGAAGAGTTTCGCTATTGTAGTTTTTACACAATAAAACTATAGTCTGCCCCTTAATTTAAAATAATTCAGTGTAGCCAACTCTTTCTCTCATTCAAATTTCTTTAGAAAAACAATTAAACAATTAAGATTCGTATCCCCTAGTTATGTGATCAAGCATGGTTGCATTGTGTGTCGCCTTGACACTACGAATATATAGATAACAAATCTGCTGAATAGGCCTATATTCTTGTTCACCTTTCGAGAGTTTTTTATGCAAATTCATCCATTTACGAAGAGTTTTTATACAACTAATAAGCAAGGTTAAGATCGACTTCCGGCTGTCTGATACTGATTTTGTGTATTTACATTAAATTTCGAGGAATAATTTATTTATGAACTTTACTGGTCAGCACATCATTATTTTGTCACATATTTTTCTTCTATAAAATTATCTTAAAAAACAAATCAACTATGCCTAAATAGAAAATTTGGTCTATGCTTCATCATTTCTAGGAGATACTTTTGAAAGGCTTGAAAACAATGAACAGATTATTGCTTTGTAATGGTTTCAAATTTAAAAAATAAATTAATCTTTTATTATTTTACTTTCTAAGTGTTAACCTTTAATCAATGTAAAATACGACATTTTGGCGTTTTTGTATAAAACTGACATTTATAAATAATTTATTAAGAGAGTTCGGTATTGTTTTAATTCTTTGTGTTATAAAACATTAAAAAATACATTAAAGATTTTTTATGCAACAACATTTAAATCTGTTTGTTACTTTAGGTCCCTAAAAATCTTTCACGAGTTTTGGTCCAGGCGGAGCATTGTCACAGTGTAAGGTAAAGATTTTTTTATTTAAGAAAAACGTGACCTAAACATTATATTAAAAAATTGTTAATAAGAATATTTTCGAGATTTTGCTAATCTGTGTGCTCACTTAGAATTAATTTGTGACAAAAAGCTGACAGGATATCTTCTTTGGTGTATATTTTTTTTAACTAAACAGTATTGATCGATTTCTAATTTGTTTTTGTTTAAAATTATTCTAAAAGAGAATATTGTTGAGAGATTCTAGATTTTTAGGGTATAATTAAATTACAATGAAAACTCTCAAATAACAATATATAACAAAAATCTGTGTTTAGAGAAAAATAGACAAATGACAATTAAATTTTTCTTGACATTATGAAGAAAAGCTGGACTCTTTATCAGAAAAATAAATTTGTATTAATTATTGAAAATGTTTTATTGACATGTTAACATTCTCTGGTCTTTTTTAAATATATTCATCTACCTATGGCATTCATTATCTAAACATATTATAATTGTAAAAGTATTTTTTCCGTACAAAAGATGGACAGGATTTCAGTTTACTCATACACTTATTTTTTAAAGATATTTTCATGTACTTTGCAATTCATACAGATATGATAAACAATCTTGACGTCAAAGTTTTGAACTATGTCCCTGATGTAATAAGGAATTAGCAGAGTGTAAGATTTATTCTCAAAAGATTAAAGCTAGATGCCACATTTTATCTTGGATTTCGGGTCAATACTTGACTAAAATTCAACTCTGTATACTATCCTCGGATTTAAAAACAAGAGGCCCATAGGCCACATCGCTCACCTGAGAAGCTTTAACATTCTGTTCTTTCCCAGATTTCCCCCTTGTAATACATATTATGACCCTACCCTACCCAACTGATCATAATTTAAACAATAATTATTTGAAATCTACAATACCATAGGATGCTTTGATTCAACATTGTAAAAAATGATTCCCCATTGTGGCCCCGTGCTACCCCCGGGGGTCATGATTAGAACAATTTAGAATCTACACTATCCCAGGATGCTTCCACATAATTTTCTGCTTTTCTGGCCCAGTGGTTCTTGAGAAGAAGATTTTTCCTATATATTTCTATGTAAAACTTTGATTCCCCATTGTGGCCCCACCCTACCCCCGGGGATCATGATTTGAAAAATTTAGAATCTACACTACCCCGGGATGCTTCCACATAAGTTTCAGCTTTTCTGGCTCAGTGGTTCTTGAGTAGAAGATTTTCAAAGATTTTTCCTATATATTGCAATGTAAAACTTATATCCCCCATTATGGCCCCGCCCAACCCCCGGGGGTCATGACTTTAACAATTTAGAATCTACACTACCCCGGGATGCTTCCACATAAGTTTCAGCTTTTCTGGCCCAGTAGTTCTTGAGAAGAAGATTTTCAAAGATTTTTACCATATATCTTTATGTAAAACTTTGATCCCCATTGAAGCCCCACCCTACCTCCGGGGGTCATGATTTGAATAATTTAGAATCTGCACTACCCCAGGATGCTTCCACATAAGTTTCAGCTTTTCTTGCCCAGTGGTTCTTGAGAAGAAGATTTTTAAAGATTTTTCCTATATATTTCCTTGTAAAACTTTGATTCCCCATTGTGGCCGCGCCCAACCCCCGGGGGTCATGATTTTTAAAATTTAGCATCTACACTACCCAAGGATGCTTCCATATAAGTTTCATCTTTTCTGGCCCAGTGGTTCTTGAGAAGAAGATTTTTAAAGATTTTTCCAGTATATTTCTAAGAAAAACTTTGATTCCCCATTGTGGCCCCACCCTATCCCCGGGGGTCATGATTTTTACAATTTAGCATCTACACTACCCCTTGATGCTTCCATATACGTTTCAGCTTTTCTGGCCCAGTGGTTCTTGAGAAGAAGATTTTTAAAGATTTTTCCAATTTATTTCTATGTAAAACTTTGATTCCTCGTTATGGCCCCGCCCTATCCCCGGGGGTCATGATTTTAACAATTTTGAATCTACACTACCCCGTGATGCTTCCACATAAGTTTCAGCTTTTCTAGACCAGTGGTTCTTGAGAAGAAGATTTTTAAAGATTTTTCCTATATATTTCTATTTAAAACTTTGATTCCCCATTGTGGCCCCGCCCTACCCCCGGGGGTCATGATTTTAACAATTTAGAATCTGCACTACCTAAGAATGCTTCCACATAAGTTTCAGCTTTTCTGGCCCAGTGGTTCTTGAGTAGAAGATTTTCAAAGATTTTTCCTATATATTTCTATGTAAAACTTTGATTCCCCATTGTGGTCCCGCTCTATCCCCGGGGGTCATGATTTTAACAATTTAAAATCTACACTACCCCAGAATGCTTCCACTTAAGTGTCAGCTTTTTTGGCCCAGTTGTTCTTGAGAAGAAGATTTTTTAATGACCCCACCCTATTTTTGTCTTTTCTTGATTATCTCCCCTTGTGAGGGGACTTGGCCCTTTATTTTCACAATTTAAATTTTCCATCACCCAAGGATGCTTTGTTCCAAGTTTGGTCAAAATTGGCCCAGTGGTTCTTGAGAAGAAGTCACAAATGTGAAAAGTTTACAAACGGACAGCTAGACAGACAGACGGACGGACGGACGACGGACAAAATGTGATCAGAAAAGCTCACTTGAGCCGAAGGCTCAGGTGAGCTAAAAATGAACTGAAGGCTCTTAAAATGCTTTGACAGCCACTCGGTTTTAACTCTGATGTAAACACTGTACATAATCGAGAGAACCTACATAATATGCAGAAGGTCAACTCTTAACTTTTCAAAATGACAACTTAAATGAGTTCTGTCCTGATTAATTCAGTAATAGATGCACCAATGTAATTTGTTACTGTCTTACCTAACGTTTTAATTGGTCATTGATATAATAAATTTAAGTTTCAAAACATTAATTACATAAATCTAGCCCATTCTGATTTATGCAATATGAAAAAAGGTAATTTTATTTACTCTTAACATTATTTTCAGAACACATACTGTTATATAATTTGTCAACTCTGCTCCACGTCAATATTTCCTATTTGGGAAACCTTTCTCGGAATTTGCAAAACATTAAAAGAAAATGACCTCGTTTTAGAATAACACATTCAAAAAATTTTGTATGATCGTATGATCATTCTTTTTCCAATTTTACATAGAATATTCTCTGAAGATGGATTTCGAAATGTGGTTTTGGATCTCAATGTTCATCTTTATTTATTTCATTAATGCAGCGACAGCTTACACAGGGACAAGTAAGTACTTATACTTTGGGTTAGAATAATCTGTGTTCAGTTGTGAGCGGAAGTCATAATCAGTCAACGCAATGAAGAAGATCTTTGTTTTCAAAGTGCTTTTTGATTTGGATCTAAATTTATCGAACTTTGATATTTTTTCAAAGTGTGTAATTTTTCAAAGTGTGTTGTAACAATGACACCTTTCCTTGTACCGTCTTAGTTAGTTTAAATGAAGTCACGTGCCACAACGTACAGAACATATATCCAGTCTCCGGAGAGGTAGTCTTCAATGTAGAATGGAGTGGAGAGAAAATAACAAGGGACTGCAGAATCATCTTCCAACCATCACCAGCAAACCAGAAAACTTGTATTGAGGTAGTTACTTACCAAGTCAGGGACTGTGATGTTCAGCTGACATATTCCACATACAGTGATGGAGAGAACTCCGATACGGTACGTTATTATCCTCACCAACAAATGTCTGACGTGGCTAAAATTACATTTGTAAAAAGACTCCATTATATTAACAAACATTGTTTTATTATCAAGGCAGTTGAAAACCTTTTATTCTTAAATTTATTTATCTGAACTCTGCGAAAAGTTTTAATAGTAATGACTATAATTATACTCAGTATGATATTTAACTTGCCTTTAAAAGAACTTTTCTTCAATTTTTCAAGGTTTCCTATTCATGTAAAACTTCACCCACGCAGTTCTGTAGTGACAGTAAAAATGTGGCGGTACAACTCACCCTAAAAAATCCCTCTAATTTAATCAATAACAGTTTCCGTTTAAAGACAACAACAACAAAATCTAGCACACTCTCTAAACGTAAGTACTCGTCAAATGCTAAGAAAAACTTTGAGAAGCAGAGTTTAAAAAATGTTTTAATATGAATCTCATAGAGTATACCACCTACGAAGCAAGCTTTTGACAAATAAGTTGATAAAACAAAAGTATGAGCAGTTTCCCTTAAAGTAATCACTTCGCAAGTTCCTAAGTCGATACAATGATCTTGTCAGCAAATACAATTTATCATTACTTCAAAAGACGACTAATGTTTTTCATGCTAATTGTTTGGTCATTTTTGCATACTGAATTGAAATATGGATTTTTCCGCTGTTTCCCGATCAAAAGAAGCATTGGTAAGTCTGGTCGACAGGGGATGCTAACTCCTGTCTAGCACCTTATTCTTCCATGGTTAAAAAAGTCCATGTTTGCTCTGTTTCTGTTCTGTAATGTTTAAATGAACTTTTGGTTTTGAATACTGTTCGTTATCTTCATATCTAATTTCATTCCATGTAGAACCTTTCTTTCAAATGCAATGGTTGTTTGTTGTTTTGGTCTTAAAAAAAACAACACATTTCTGTTCTTCAGCTTCAACAATGACAGCAGTTGGTGTTGGAATTGCCGTTGCAATCCTCATGGTGATTATATTGTTGCTTATATATCGCAGACGACACGCCATTGCACTTGCAATAAGAAGCAGAGCATCAGGAACACGACCTTTGATGACGACAGATACAGACGGTAAATTAGATTGGTTCATTTTCCATTCACTTGCTCCTCCTTCTGGAAGCAATGATCTGATCTGTTTAAAGCATTGTGTTCATTGCTTTCTACCGTTAATCAAATCCAGGACGTTAATATCACCTCTGATGTAATGAAGGTCCGTGTTTGCTCTGCTCCTATTTTCTATTGTTTTATGGACTTTTGATCTGGAATACCGGGGTACTTTTAGTTATCTCCATATGTTTCACAGTAATTCGGATTTACATATCTTATTCATCATTTTATGTCACTAGTAATAATTTTTTGTAATCGCTTACTTTTATTTCCAATGGTTCTGTAGATTTGAATTTTTCTATGTTAAAAAACATTTTAACATTTTATGCCATTCTTTGAGAGTGTTGTTGTTAATTATAGATTCCCGCGTGTGATATTTTATGCAGGAATCTACGCTCCTACCACAACGGCGGTGGAGTAAGACGTCATCATTGAAGGCAAAGAAAGGTCAAATCTTGGAATGTCGCAGCAATTATTCCAATACCCCATTTTGTATTCTGTTAATTTCCTTCGAGAAGGTCGCTTTTTCAGCAAGTTTAATTTATTGTTCATATAACATTTTTGTAAGTTTGTGTTAATTGTCTTGTGAAGGTTGCAATACATTTACTACATGATATAATAGTATTATGTATAGCTCAAACACTATATACACTGTTACGGTGTATATTCATTCTTCTTGTATATAAATGTAAATATGTACATGTTCCCTTTCTAAGGAAGAAATTCTTCAAAATCATGTCAGTTTTGAATATTTTTAATATCCCAAACAAACAAAATGAATTTGAATTACCATATCTATATTGGATTCTGAAACTTCATAAAAATCCTTGCAAAGATACTTAGCGGGTTGCAGTAAATGTTTACCCAAGCTTCTTCTTCTCTCCCTAATAAGATATTAGCAACAGTGAAGGAGAAACTTCAAGAGTACTGTGCAAACAATATAATACGAGAGGTGGTGTAAATCAGAAAAGGATACTTTAAAATTCCAAGGAACTTTTCGAAAATTTAAAATAAAAAGATTTTACCGAAATCAATAGCCTAAAAACATACGACTTTTTAACTTTATACACAACCATTGTCCATGATAAATTGAAAGCTAGGCTTTTTGATATCATTGACAGCTCCCTTTTCAATATAAATGAAACTGGAAAATTAAGTTACCTTGTCATTGGTCATTTAGAAAATTATTTTGTTAAAAAACGTTCTGATTGTACACACAACAACTCTGAAGATGACATCAAAAAGATGCTTGAGTTTCTGATTGACGATATCTATGTGGTTTTTGGAGATTAGGTCTTCCAACAATCTATTTGAATTCTCATGGGTACCAATTGCGCTCCGTTATTAGCACACCTATTTTTGTATTCAAATAAAGTAGAATTTGTCCAAAATCTTATATGTGAAAAGAAGAGAAAACTTTCTGTGACCTTCGACTCGACATTTAGATATACATGTATCAACGACGTATTGTCAATCAACAATGGTTTTTATGGTCAATACGATATATCCCGGTGAGCTTGAGATAAAAGTCTGACACATCTGTTTCATATTTGTATATTTTACTTGAAAAAGATTGCTAATAGCAATCTAACAACCAAGTTCTATGATAAACGTGATTACTTTAACTTTCCAATGGTCAACTTTCCCTACTTATGCAGCAATATAGTTACATGAACCTTCATTACTTGCATACAGAGTTTATATTTCTCAGTTGACTCGGTACGCAAGAGCATGATCTACGTACGTAAAATTTCTAAAACTAGGTAAATTATTGAAAAACAAGTTGATAAAACATGAATATCTGCAGTCTCGTTTAAAGTCATCGTTTCTTAAGTTCTATGGCCGGTACAATGTCCTTGTCAGCAAATACAATTCATCATTATGTCAAATGCTGACTGACATTTTTAATTAATTTGACGACAGATTTTTCCGTCAATTTACCGAACATGACAAGGAGCATACGGCCGGTGTGACGGAAATGTTCACTCCTCCCTGACACCTGATCCCACCTCTGATGTTTTGGAGGTCCGTGTTTGCTCCCCTCCTATTTTGTACTGTTTTATGGTCTTTTGAGCTTGAATACTCTTCGTTATCTTCATATGTTTCATGTATCTCTGTATAAAATGTAATATGTAGTTTTGTTACACTGAAAAATTACACTAAAAATCGGATTGCAATATTTTTTTTTTCCATTTTAGATCAGATTAGCAAGCATAAAATACAGTTCATCGATTTAAAAAAAAAGATTAAGGATACCCGATCCTTAGCCAGGAAGGATAACTCCAAAAATTAATATTTAATTTGAAATGCATCCAAATGAAGCTTGAAATTGAAATTTTTTCATGCAACAATTATATTATTCATTTTTAAAAGATTCGAGTTTTTGAAAGTGTTAGAAAAGGCCTTATAAAAGTTGACATTTGCACCCTATAAAAGGAGAAAAAATTAATACAGTTTAAGAGAAATAAGATTTTTTATTTTATTTTATTTTTGTCATTATATTGTATAGCGAATATGCATAAGCTTAGTAATAATTCTTCTGTATAATTTAATTCAATTCATTTCCTTTTTCCCACCATTAGTTAACAAAAGAATTTAATGTAACTTATAAGGAATATTTTCATCATTGTAATTTTTTGTCAGTTCTTAATATTTGTAACCTTGACCTTGGAGAGGACTTACATAGGCCATGCCTGATGTCCAATCCAATTATGTAATCTTACTTTACATAATAAAATATTGATTAAATTAAATAAGATTTTCTTGAATCCAGCCTTAGATACCAATTCTTATTAGCATGATTTGAAATAAGAAGTAATTTGTGGTGTCTTGCAATGATAGTAAAAGCCTTTTTCACTATGTATTCTAGAATACACGACGGAAATAGAAGACATAAAATACCTAATAAGTATGAAAATCATGACAATTTCTCTGTATCCTTGGATACCTATTGTTTTTTAATCTAAAATATATTTGTTGATAAATTTGCAATTAGAAAATGCATTGCTGATATTCCAATTCGCTTTTCCTGCAAAAATATTGGAGATTTATTAATTTTCCCTATATAACATGATTAACTTTAATATTTAACTTTAAAGAAATACTGTGGAGAAATTTACATAATTTTGTGGATTCAGAGATACTTTTATGTGTAGTTTTGATTACTTAACTGCTAATTTTATAAACCTGAGGATCGGACTACCTCAAGTATTTAGTAAGTAAAAAGGTATTTTATGACTTACTTAATTCAAAAGATACATTCAAAGTGTTCTTAAATTTTATTGTTGCATTACATTAGTAGATAATTGAATTTTAATGAGTATCTTAGATTTTCCATATAATTCTTTTCTCAATCTTCAGATCAGTACTATTCGTCGTTTTTTTCAGTCATTTGATCATTGAATCGAAGTAAATCAAGATTCAATTTATTCAAACCATTCAACATATGTTAGACATTTTGTTCAGCTTTCTGAAAAAGCTTTTAAGCAAATATCATGTTTGTGATGAAGTTAACAGTACTTTGTACATAACATATTCTTTCGGAATAGACTACCTCTCTAATCTCAAAACATTTTCTTCAAGTGACTTAAATAATTTGAATTAGACATGGACGGTTGAGATTATTGTCATCATTTGTTTACAATTTAATTTTGTATTAATATTAATTATAATAGATTCATTGTGCATAATGTTCAGTGTATTACAATGGATCTGGGCGGATATCAGTACTCCCTCGGCGTATTTCACTGCTCACTCGTTTGTTATCATAGATAATGTCATCCTCCAGGGGCACGACTTTCGGGGTGTCCCTCATTTTCGGCAGTGTTTGCATGACCATCATTTCAGGAGGGGGAGGGGGGTACATAGCTGGTCCCATAGACATTTTTGCCATAGCCTTCTTTCTTCTTTTGGCTGTTATTTAAAAAACATATCAGTCTTAGAATCCTTTCTACTGGATACATATACTAGTAATAAAAATACAGATAGACATATATCATTAAACATACCTGCTTTTCTTAAATGCTTTAATTTTCTTTTCTTTTCCGAGTTCAGCACAATCATTATGACTATTCCCGACATTATCCACAGCAGGGCACAAATTGCCGCCACAATCATTGGCCAAAGTAAAACTGAGTATGTCATCTAATCAAAGAAAACAAATTATCTCTATATAATTCTTCAATATGCCTTAAAGATTTCCTACTGGAGTTTTTGCCACATCGTAAGTTTATACGATTGAAGTGTGGATAGAATTCGAAGTTTTGCTTTAAGGAGGAGGGGTATTTCAAACTGACCCACTTCTTTCTTTCAACATGTTCAATGGTGCAAAAAAATACTTATTGTTAAATAAATATGAAATCATATGATGTAATTTGGCTTATGTAGATTAAACAATCTACATGTACTTTATTGAAGGGAAAATCGATATTTTTATGTTAATCTACAAACTGTGAAAATATTACCACAGAAGCTACACGGAAATAAATGCATGCATATGCACACACATATATTATTAAGAGCTTGGTGAAGTACTAACTTTAAAACCCACAGCTGTTAACATAAAAAGAGCTCCCTGTCCAATTAGTTTGAAATACGTATAATAAGTAATTTCGTATCTAATAATTAGTTATGCATTGTCTAGTACAATTAACCTCCATTACCTACAAAAACAAAAAAATCCAGAAAACTTACCTTAACCCGTGTTAACCTCGAGGAACGCCCTACTGAAACATTTTGATGCAAACATTACTTTGTATCATGTTTATTATCAAAATATCGCGTTTCACTCGAAAAATTCACCGACCATACAATTCTTTTGTTAGTAACTGGGTCATCACGGAGAGAAATGGGGGTGCGGATGGCAATCTACACAGTTCACCTACTACATGTAACAGATAAACTACATTTCACAATGCTTGAAATTTACAATTATAGAGCTTTAATCTTTTCGGAAAGGAAATTTGTATAAATCTCTATACTACATGTATATGAGTATATGCGTATTTTTATTAAACTGACAAGCGAAAAAACAAGTACTTAATCGGTTCTAGTGGAAGGGGGTAAGAGACTTTCGTTAGACAATTCCCAACAATTTTAACGTTTTAGGGTAGGTGTTTCGAGCAGGAGGGGCAGGGTCATTTTGTCAAAATGATGTCAAAAGAGTATGCCATGCGTCTATTTTATTGTGATTAATAAAAATCAATGCTGAATTTTGTTGGATAAACTTTAGAAGAGAGGGACATTAATCAGGCCATCTGGAAATTGGAAGCTTTATCACAGAGATTCATTTAAACATTAACTAAAAAGAAAACATAAGTTACATGCATATGTATAATTTTTTTTTTACTTTCTTGACAGCAGAATGTAGGCTAGTACACGACTATATGACTGCACACCAGGAGAAAGAACGGGGTTATAACCAATATCTCGTCTCCCAGTCACACAAAGTTTATCTTATATTCTTATATCAAAATTCTGCACATTTCTGTAACACATCTCCGTGAAGGTACAATTGTTTAAAATTTTCGTCAATACTGTTAAACTTTTTGTAGAATTCGATCGTCTTAGCGTTCCATGATGGATCGTTCATTACACACCATTCCATACGGCGAGCCCCGCTCTCTAGGGTAACCTGTAAGACATCACAATTAAATGCATAAATGTCAAAATTTACTGAAAACTGTTCTACCAGCTTCATATACAATGCCTTTAAATTTCTTGATATGATTAACTCTCGAGAAATAATTAATGAAGTATGAGAACTTTTGTTCGGTAAGTATGAAATTACCCGTATTTGACCTGACAGAGGCAACAAAGCGGGAAATTTAAAACTGAGAATTCCGGCGAAAGTCTATATCTTAAAAAAGTGGGATCACCCACCCTTTCCTCACCGCGTTCTATAAGCACGCTGTCAATACTGGTACATGTACACCAATCTAATTTACCTTGGCTATATATTTAAACACAGTCGTTCCGTATCCTTTGGATCTGTATGCTGGTTTTATATAAATGTCTTCACAGTATAAGATTTTCCCACAATCTCCATTAAATCCAAAAAAATAGGTGGCGAATCCAATCACTTCTTTACCTGCGGATCGATTTAAAAAATGTAACAAATCATTCCCTCTATTGGCACCTGTCTCAGGTATACAATATCAATACACTCATTTCGAATTTCATCTATGACTTTCAGTAGAATAACTGTATTTTCTAATTAGAAATTTGTGACAAAGTTGTATCATAAGGAAAGTAGACCATACTCTGATAAACTGCTATTGAATTATTAGCATTTTAATATTCCTTGTTTTTATTTATTCATAAATTGGTGATGTATTGAATGATAAACTATTCTCTGAAATGTATGGATATCTGAGTAAATAAAAATACTGTATAGATTTTGCACCGTAAATCTTCAATATCAGCAAAAATAAGAATTTTCTTTGCTATAGAAATCATATTTATGGTTCATGAAAGTTATTGATGTTGTACTTGTTTGTAAATCAAAAGGATTAGGAAAAAATCCGTATACAACATTTTTGATTTCGAAGAAACTTACTGTCTTTCAATTCCACGACATGGGATTCAAAAAGCTTATCCTCTCCATCACGCTTAACTTCTGAAATAATCGAAATATAATAATATCAAAGTTTGATTCGTGAACCGTGGATATAAAAGCACTGTGTGTAGAATAAGAGATAGACGTTTGCTAAATAAGTTAATTAAATTGAAAGATGAATTATAAATGTATTTTTTTTTCTTAATTTTGAAAGTTTAGACTCGTATTGATATTTTTATGGGTAAATCCCATTAGATTATAATTAGTAATTTCATACCTGATTAGATCTTTCATATAGGGAAAAGTAATTATCTTTCTGCATCAAAATTTTAAGGAAATTATTTTCAATGTTACTCGTGTAGACAATGTATATAGATCGATCTAGTTTATGTTAATATATAATGAGGCCGCACGGGTTGAACGTATTTTAGATTTAAGTTTGTAAAGACTTGGACTTCATATTTCTAAAGTACCTTCACACGTCAGTATAAATGCATCCAAACGGCCTTCTTCTTCTCGCATATCCTGTTCAATAGATTTATTGATATGAAAAAAAAAACAAAAAACTACACAAATTTAAATTATAAATGCAAATTAAATCCCCCCAACTCCAAATAATTTTGGCAGTATATTATACTTTTGAAATCATTGCTATTCATAATATGTTCGTGCCCCTTAATAAAAACTTCTGATGAATGATGACCTCCCTTTTTTATTTTATTATAATTTTTTGGCTTGCCATGGATTTTTTGGAAGTTGAGAGTGCCCCTTAAACTGAAAATTGCTTCATCATATGGGTTCATTTTACAGTTATATATAGTTACTAAAATTTGTGATTTACGCTTTGAAGAGGCCCTTTCGTATTTATTTTGAACTGAAAAATTAATACATATTGAGGTTGAAAATGACTTTTTCTTTTTAATTTAATGTTTATCTAGAACTTTTATATCAGGATTGCTGCAGCGAACAAAAACTCAAGTAGTCCGTTAACGCATCTTCCCAAGTCAAGAGTTTCTGATCCGCTCCGCTCGGACTTAGGAAGATGCCGTCAACGAAGCAGCAACATCCCTGTCTTCAGTGCGCGTTTCGGAGCAAAGTAAGGAGTAAATCCTTCGATCGCGTTGCGGGTTCGAATCCCACTGTGGGACGTGGAGACCTTTGAGACCGTATAAACCGAGGTCACATATCGCAAGCAGTAGGTGCATGCTCGCACGAAAAAGATCCCTCCCTGCTCAATGGCGTGCTGAGTTAAGGACAAAATTTGCAGCTCTCCATCGGCAAGTGGTGGCGTCTCCATATCAGTGAAAAATTCTCGAGAGGGACGTAAAACAACATACAATCAATCAATCAATCAATCAATCAATGCGCGTTTCAAAAATTCGTTTTTCGGATTTTCTCTTAAAGTTGATTTTCAAAATTTTTAATATTTTCAGACAGAAAGATCGATTCTTCATGACCAGTGTATTTATTTTTAACAATATGATATAAAATACACACGAGTGACCCGGAATTGAGGACTCTGGCACTGCATTAATTGTTTTGTGAATTTTTTTAATCGATCATTGCTCGATCGAAACATTTAACATAAAGTAATCGATTTTTTAAACAAGTCTGTATTAAATTTGTAGAGGTCGATAAGTAACTTCGAGTATCGCATATCATGCTTTTCTAAATATGATTTTTCCATTTGATGACATTAGCTACAGTGCCACCCATTGATAAAACTGTATATTTATTGCGCACAAAAAAGTCCGCTCGATTCTTGATTAATTTTTTCCAAATTCTTACCTCAATTGCAAAAAATGGAAGATTTTAAAAAATAACTCTCACCTCTATCAAGTTCTCTCGTAGTTGACATCTGAACGAAGTATATTGGACCGAATTATCTTTGAAACCAAAATGGTAGTATAAATAAGCGAAATGTCCGATGATTGCAAAATCAGGGCCAGGAGGACTATTAACAACAATTATGAGGAATGTTTTGTTGTGGAAAGAGTCAAAGAATATGTTAGGAACACACGGATAGTAATATTTTGAGATTACAGCTATAAAACACGGAGAAATAAATCGAGAACCGAGCGCATTTTTTTGTGCGCAATAAATATACAGTTTTTTCAATGGGTGGCTCTGTAGCTCTCCGGTCTATCAATATTTTTTTTTTCGGAGAGCTACAGATCTGCAGCTAGGTTAGCCGCTACAATGTTGACCGCACTCTGATATTGAAGGAACGTACCTTAAGTAAACTATAAAGTGTCTCGAAATCACTGGACGAAGCTTTTCGTATATTTAGGTCCTTCATGACTTCAAAAAGCAAAGTTCATTTCCGGAAAAATCAAAGTACTGAAAGTATGAGTAAACGTGATCTGTTTGCTAGAAGCACTTCAGTACTGTTTATCATTTTTCAAATGCAAAGTATGATACTTTCAACAAGTTCAAGTACATGATTAAGGTAAGTCACTCCTCAAATTTCTTATATCAAGGATTTTTTGAGAAGTATATTTTGGATAAGTACTCAGAAAATTTGACTCAAAATCGCAGAGAAAATGGGGGGTCAGTGTGCATCTTACTGATTTATGGTACATTAAAGTTGACCTATTTGCACTTAAATTTTAACCCTTTAGTTTATTACTTTTATACAATTATCTCTTATTATATTTTTTCGGCTGTAGCCATGGCAATAAATTTATTCTTACTTTACGTAAAATAGTTTGAATAATATTTATCGTTGATCAAATCTTGCAAATTAATGCGCGTAAATAATTATGTGACCTTTTTGCACTAAAATATAACATATTTTGGGTATTAGAAAAATAAATAGGCAATAAAATATTTTCTTATATCAAGATTTGTATGACTTAAGTGCTGATCAGTCATACGTATCGAGTAGTTTAAAATAATGAAAGAAAAAGTTGGGGTCAGTGATGTTGATTTTGAAATATTGGACAAAATATGTGATTTTCAGGCAAAAAATGGTGTAAATTTTATCTTGACTTCTTTGATATATCTCCAGTTTTTGGCAAAGTTTGTTGAAGGAAAATGTAAAACTTAAATTGTTCTAAAAATATAAATTAAGCCTATATCAAATATTCCTTTTATTATCATAACGGAAAATATTCTCCGAGTAAAAGTATGTGAGGCTAAAGTATCAAGACATTAAATTTAATAAATGTGCAGATTCGCAGAAATTTCTGCTAAATATCCTTCCACCACGAAAAATAGTCCCTAATAAATCTTGCTTCTTTGAAGATTTTTGAGCAGTTTTTTCTTCGATTGTTAAAAAATATACATTGTTGAATATAATTATTTTATAAAAATTGAATTTCAATAAATATTTTTGAAGATAGAAGTTCTGCGTGAACTTTTCTAAAAATCTGACGAGTGACTTACCTTAAGTGATACATGTATCATGATCTTTAATAAGGCTGGTCGTAATATTACACAAAAACTAATGTTTCAAAATAATATGATAGAATGTGTGCCCAGCTACAAATATCTTGGAGTCCACCTAAGTGTATCTGGAAGCTTTCATGTAGCAAGATTAGAGCTTTATAAAAAAGCATTAAAAGCATATTATAAACTAAGAAAGGATTTTATTGATTTGAACCCTGGGATTAAAACCAGTATACATGTATTTGACTCTACTATTAAACCAATTCTTTTGTATGATGCAGAGGTGTGGGGTGCAAGTAATATAAATACTAAAAAATTCCTAAACTGCCAAAATTTAACAGTTGAAGACTGCTTTAAAAATCTACCCTGTGAAAGAATACATCTTAAATTCTGTAAATATATTCTCGGCGTTCATAAGAAAAGCACAAATTTTGCAGTACTGTCTGAATTGGGAAGGTTCCCCCTGCATTATGATATTGCCAGGTTGTTGATTAAAAGTTGGTATAGATTTGAGAATTTGTCCATAGAATTTCCTTTACTTAAAGATGCATATGAATGTAGTAAAAAGCTTTTTGTGAATGGAAAGAACTCATGGTTTGCATTTATACAGAAATTAAGAAAATTACTGAATATTAAAGATGAAGTTATTTGTTATGGGAAATATAAATTTAAGTCATTTTGTCATAAAATTTTATTAGATTATTATGTGAAGAAATGGTATACAAGTTATAAAAGTTACACCGATGGCAAATTATCCACATATGTGAAACTCAAACAAAATTGGGGTTATGAGAATTATTTATCAGTTGTTAAAAATTTTCATCACAGAAAATCTTTATGTAAATTAAGAATTTCCTGCCACAGATTACAAATTGAAGTGGGAAGATTTACCAAAATTCCTCGAGAAGATCGATTATGTAATAGATGTAATTCTAACAACATAGATGATGAAACTCATTTTTTGATAACATGTAAAAAATTTGATCATCAAAGAAAAGAAATGTTTCAGTTAATTAATCATAAATTTCCACTATTTTCAGCTTTAGATGATGAACAAAAACTTTATTGGTTACTCTATACAGAAGATAAGGAAACTCTTAATTTTGTGGGCAAATTTATAAATGATAACATGTTATAGTACCATTAGTCTTTTACACATACATGCATTTTTGATGTATTCCTTTTAAACAGGATTATTGTTGAAATGATTTATGTCAACTGCTAATTGTATAATTGTTTTGCTATTCATTGGCTTATCCTTTCCTTATTATTGTAACAATTTCATACTTGTCTGTTATGGGCTCTAAATTAGAAATAAAATGTTCTGTTCTGTTCTGTATATATATGATGTATATATACCAAAAGCGCTTGTTTCATACAAAAGGCTAATGTTTATACTATATAAATAATATTATAGTAGAAAACTAAGCTTACTGTATAAAACAAGCGTCTGTGATATATTCCTATAAAACAATTCCTAAATGCATTGGCGGATCCAGAGGGGGGGGGTTCCGGGGGTTGGAACCCCCCCTTTATTTTTTGCCAAGTGGAGAGAGAGAGAGAGAGGATAAAACGTTTTCCGAGATTATATGTTTGTACGTCTTATTTATTGATTGAATAGATAGATTCTCACACATTTAGTAATAGTTTCCTCCAATCACCTCCTCCATTATATTTTTTATGAGAGAATGGTAGAAATATTCTACTTATTTTTATATATCTTGTATATGATATGTAACATGCGAGGTTTAATTTGATATTAGATTCCCGCGATCTTTGGCTGCGTTGGCTATAATATGTACCGTCTTTATCATATCTTGATCAATTGAACGAACTAACATGTAACTCTTTGTTTTAAAGCCCACGCGCACCCCACCCCAAAAAAGTTTTTCAAATTCTTAAAGAAAATTCTTTATAATCTTCGGAAGTGATACGAATCCATTCAATTTCAAGGCTTCCGCAGTTTTTTATTTTTTATTTTTTTTTTGTTATGTTCGGAATGGGGGTACGTTTTTTTTATAAGGACATAATACGAAGATAGTATTTACCACAACCTTAGATCTTTCCATACAAATCTGTGAATCTTTGCTTGAGAATATGTATGGGGGGAGGGGGGGGTAGAGGGCATAACCCTGGAACCCTCCCTTTCAAAAATTGCTGGATCCGCCCCTGTAAATGTATAATTTATAATTATAAAAGATTAAATGTACTAAGTCTTTCTTTTTGCCCTCACAAGGGTCCTTAAATTGGTTAATAAAAATTATAAAAAGGAACATAGATTATTTCCATTTCGTTTAGGACTGGAGATTAATTTCTTATGGTGTAGCGAGCACAGGCACTTGTTTCGGAAATAACCATTGTATAATAATAACATAATATGTATATTACATGTATTATGGGTTAAAATTTATTTCCGAAACAAGTGCCTATGGTAGCAAGTTATACTGTCTTAATGTGACTGTGCATTCACCTGTTCACAGGCACCTGACATTACATATTTTTCCTAGTTTATAGAAAAAAAATCTCAATACCCATTATAATACACAAAGTAAACATCGGCCGCCAGCTAGCTTGATTTCTTTTTCTCAACTTATAGTTTTGTCTGAAACTCCGTGTAATAAATTCCCTGTACAACCATTTTTAGCCGGGCTTATTGCTCAAAGAGCAATTGCCGGCTTATGTGATCCTGTTCAAGGCAGGATGTTGACCCAATAGTCGCCATTTTAAAGTTACGTGCAAAATTATAGTTCTTACTCTCAACCGCTTTTGAGATAATACAAACGCTAAATAAAGCAACAAAAATAAAATGAAGTTTTATCTATATAAAATAAACATTAGTAGTAATGATTTTGAAAACTTCATAAGTCAAAGAACATTAGTTCATTAGCGTAAGGATTTTTGATAGTCAGTGTTACCGTAGTTCTCTACACATACGATGTAAAGCAGGAGAGGGAACCAGACTGGCCTGTTTGTTTACATTCAGATGCGGTACCAGATTAATTCTGATTCTGACAAAATCAGACCGTGGTATTAGGATTGAAAAACTCACTGTCAGTGTCTTATCATTTATATTGATAGTTTTAAATTAATTTTTTATCAGAATATAAACGTGATTCATGTAAGAAATCTTTTCTACTCTGTAAATGAGCCCGGCTCTCTGTACTTCTGAGTACTTTGATTAAGTTAGGGCCTATATATCGTTAAGGATCCCTTGTGTAGCGATCTATGTGAGCGGATCAAAGGATCTCAGTGATTTTAGTCAGATTGATATATCGTGTACTGTCGAATAATGTACCTAGATATAGGTCATGTTCCTTCATGGCGCAGTGGTTGTAGTGTCTTCTCTAGAGATTCTGAGTGTAAGGACGATATGGATATAACGAACGTTATTCAATATCAAAAGTCCAATCAAGAATACAAAATAGGAGCAAATCAAACACGGACCTCCAAAACATCAGAGGTGAGATCAGGTGCCATGGAGGAGTGAGTATCCCCTGCCGACCGGTCACACGTACCCGCCATATGCTCCTTGTCATGATCGGAAAATAACGGGAAAATCCGTCGTCAATTCAGTGTACATGTATAAATAATGGACTAACAATTAGTATGAAAAACGTCAGTCGGCATTTGACTCCATGATAAATTGTATTTGCTGACAAGGTCATTGTTTCGACCATAGAACTTACGGAAAGATGACTTTAAACGAGACTGCTGATAATCTTGTTTCATCAACTTGTTTGTCAATAATTTACCTTGTGTTAGGAATTGTTTATACGTAGAGCATGTTCTTGCGTATCGAATCAAGTGAGATACATAAACTCCGCATGCAGGTGATGAAGGTATATTGCTACATATAAGTAAGGGAAGTTGACGATAGGAAAGTTACATAGTCATCACGTTTATCATAGAGCTTGGTTGTTAAATTACTATTTATGCATTTTTCAAGTAAAATATCCAAGTATGAAATAGTTGATCCTTATGTCACCACGGGTTCGAATTCCACTGCAGAAATAAGAGACCAGTCCTTTGAATGAGAACTTATAAACCAAGGTCCTGTGTTGCAGGAGGAGGTAGGTGCTGGCTCGAAAAAAGTCCCTCGCATGCGCAATGACCCTGGTTGCCGCAGGTCTCAGTTTGAAGCCCTCCACTGTATGGCAAACTCCATGTGGTGGTTTCTAAATTTATATGAGTGAAAAATTCGAAATTATTCTAAGCAGTCTGATTTACTCAAACAAAAACATCAAGGCGGTTGCTACTTTCACTTTGTAATACATATTTTTAAAAAAATGCACCCTGATATTATTGATAATAATTGCTTATATTAGCAGACCCGGTTTTCTATTCATATTAAACATAATTTATTCAAAATAATATACACGAAAAGAAAAATGTGTTTGGTTTTCACTTCGACATTCATATACCAGTATATCGAAGATATTATAAAATTAACAAAAGTTACTTTCATTGAATCCATTCTTAAGTTGACTCGATATATCACAGTGAGCTTGAAATAAAAGATACCACTGTCTGGCTTTTCTGTTTCAAAGATAATTTAATTTTGCTTGTATTCTTGCCTCTCATTGGTTGATTTCCAAAAAGGAACGCATAACATTTTGTATAATCTGGTTTGGTATGGGGACACACCCCCTTGACAACCAGCATAATCATCTGTATATATCAATCCCCTCATTTCCAGTCCTTGGGATTCATGGAAAATTCTAGATTTAATGAATGTACCTTTAATTTCAAACAGTTACTTGATCTTACCTCATGTAAACAAGCATCATGGCTGCTAGATCTATGTATCAGTTTTTACCTCCCCTCGCTAATTTTATATCCCCAGTTGAATAATTATTTTAAAATTAAATTATAAGGAATGACTCTAATTCTTGGCCAAATTATCGAGTATAATATGGTTTGGGTCAGTTTACGCTTTTTTATAATCCGCTTCGCGGATTATAAAGCGTAAACTGACCCAAACCATATTATACTAGATAATTTGGCCAAGAATTAGAGTCATTCCGTAATTGGATATGTGATAATATATATTATTTTTCTCTATTATTCTAAGCAGTCTGATTTCCTCAAACATGATCACATGATCAAGTACATACATTGTGTGTGTGAAACTTTGATTTCCAGCGAAACTTTTTAAGCTTTTGCAATGAAATTTTATACTACTACTTATTATGGTCAACCCCAACTGCCCTCCTTAAAGAACCCTCACCCCCTCCCCCTTCCCACATATACACTTGCTCTTCTTTTTCCTAAAGTATAGGGACACAGGTTCTCTGAAATAGCTTTTTGAAGATTAACTTTTGATGACAAGAAAACTTTAATATACTATTTTCCTTCTTCAACAAAAAAGAGATATGTAAATAATATGTAGACACAGGCACCTGACGTTACTTATTTTTCTTTTAATAACAAAAAATATACCCTTACCTTATAATAAACCATATAAGGTAAGGGTATATTTTTTTTTATTAAAAGAAAAATAAGTAACGTCAGGTGCCTGTGTATGTAGAGATTCCAAGAAGAAAAATGCAGATGGGGAATAGGAACCATGGCAAATGGACACAATTCATTTTTACACAGCTCCAAGGATGTTGGTGAGTACTTAATTTTATATTTTGAAGTCTACTAACTAAAGGCATTTTTTAACAGCCATCTACCTTCTCCATATTTATGTGCAAAATAAAAAGCAAGTACAAAATGTATACAAGTATTTCTACAAATTTATTTAATTTCATAATTTTATATCATGATACATCAGATTTTGACGACAAACTTAGATAAACATACATCACAATGAATTTCATCACTTCTGAAATCAGAAGTTTTTAAATTGACAAAAAAAACCCCTCCCAGATTGAAACATGTAACCTGCTGTCAATTGCATGCAACTTAGTTGCATAAAGCACAAAGTCAGTGATCAGAGGAACTATTTATTCAGTTATGGCTTCCAGATTCTAAGAAGGCCGTCTTCTGAGTAAGTAGCAATCAGATTCTGATGGGGATGATGGGTGATTCCTATCACATCTTTCTCATGAACCTGTCAAAACAAAGAATTCATTACCACATTGTCACAATACAATGTATATACCTGAATAAAAAAAGTTCAATAAAATACGGAAAATAAATATACATTTCATAAAATTTAGAATGAGAGTTATTATTGAAGACTAATTTGTATATGGTCTTAAAATGAAGATCTAGCAGACAAAGAATTTAATCTTTTAAGCATTCAAAAGAAAATTTATAATTTTCCTTGAATAAGCTTGTCTTAAAACACTTCCTGTCTTGAGCATCCTGCATCTAAATTCTGCAATTTTTTGAGTACAAATATAAAAGTATAAAAAGAAAAATACAGAGAACATTTTGAGATCCTCCATTTTTGACTGATCAATGTTTGTTATTTTCCTCTTTTTGATTCACCACTAGTATTGAGTGTAGTTACAGTGTTGTACACAAGTACTCACTGTGAGGGTTCTCTCCAGTTTTCCCGTGGTGACACTGAAGCAGTAGAGCACCAGATCCTCCCCCACACAGTAAATCCACTCTCCCCGGGGCGACAGGACAGCACACACAAAGTCTCCCCCCTCTCTCTTACCACTGGAGAAACTCCTCACAATCTAAAATGTCAACACCAGCAAAACTATACTTACATGTACACGTGTATATGTACTGTTTTATACCATTACATAATTAAATCTGAAAATAAACTACATGTACATGTTCACTTTCTGCATAAGCAAAATGATACATGTATGTCATACTCATAAGTACAGCATGAATAAATTTTCAAATTGTGTGAAATTATTTGTAGTGAATTTTTGGCTGTCATCTAGTGAATAAATGAAGTCAAATTTAAAAGTCAATCTGAGATAAGCTTTATTCTATACATTTTTAGATTCATGTACTCGGATGTTAAGAAACTAATAAAACAGCATGGGTTATATCTAACCTGTCCCTGCATGTTCATGATGACGATGGTGTTGGACCTGTTACACACTATAAACTGCTCCGTCTGTCGAGGGAGGGGGTGAACACTGTGTACAGTGATGTCCATTCCAGACGTACCCCCCAGGGACTTAAAAGTGTTTTGACACTCGGTCGTTTTTACGTTCCAAACCTTCACCGTTCCATCAGAACTGGCACTGTAAAAAAAAGTTATACAATTCTAATACAGTGTAAAGCCTTTTATTTTGGATTGCATATTTAGCAACAAAGCTAGCTTTCAAAATGATTTCTGCATATATCATATGAGTGGAATTTTTAATGAGACGCATACAAGTATTCACTATTTGTCAATAAAAAACAGTATTTAATGAATTAAGCCATTTTATAGTGCACAGAAAGATAACTGTAACCCACAATGCAGAATAATTTGTTAGCAATATTTAATATTAGCGATTTCAGCACCATCGCTAAAAATGCTAAAATTGAATTTGTGCTAAAATTTCTGCTTATACAGTATTGACCATACACAGAAAATTTTTGTATTGCGGTAAACATTAGATAAAAGATTTTCAATACAGCAAAACTTGTTTAGTACGAACACGGATAAAGCGAATTCACGGATACAGCAAAGTTATCTTGGATCTCCATCTATATAAATTTAACGAATTTCTTATATGGATATAACGAATTATGGATATAGCGAACTAATTTTGTAGGTCCCTCTGACTTCGTTATAACCAAGTTTTACTGTACATATGAAAGAAAAAATATCTTCATCTTTTTAAAAATGTAGCCCCTTCATTCTAAACTCCCTTATAAGGAAAGCAAGTTTGGTTTCAAGTGGACCTAATTGTTGATCACTTCAGCTATTTGATCTTAAGAACAACCTTCTCTTTGCCTTTTAGTTAAATAATAATATTTGTAGACCTGGTCTTTAATACCATTCTGATAAAAATAATCTAACCTTAATATATGATGTCCATCTGTTGTGAAAACTGCATCATTTACAAAGGAAGTATGGCCTCTAAATTCTTTCAGAGTTTTTCCAGATTTCAATCCATGAATTCTGCAATGAGATTTCAATTCAAGATCAGAGTGCTTCAACACATAATCAAAACCAAATGAAGCTAAACACTTGGATAATGTTACCTTATTGTTTGGTCAAATGAAGCGCTGAGAAGCTGGCTATTATCTTTGGAGAAATTAACACATGTGATCCCTTTGTTGTGTGCTTTTTCAAACTTTCGTAAACACTGTCCTGTTAAAATTTTCCATACCTGTAATTAGAAAAATATAGCTTACTTAAATGTCTCAAGTTCATTACATATAGAATTACGAGGAACCCTGAAATAAGTCTCTAATCATTTTTCCCTAAAGAAATTCACTACCACAAAATTATGGAAGGGAATTACCGCCAAAAGTCTATGTATCTTGCTTTTATTCTTATTCTGCCTACTTCTTTATGCTTTGTTATTATTGTAATTATATGTCACTTTATTGTTTTCATATTCGTCTTTATTACATTTCACTTTGACTTTTATCCTTCTTCATTTCGTCCTTACTTCTATGTTTCTTTATTCTTGTTAAGTCATTTTA
>PRKT01000039.1:503290-540044 GCA_003671525.1 Saccostrea glomerata | reverse complement strand
TTTTTTTTTGCCCCCTAAAAATTTTAGCTTTAATCTACAGGGGGTCATTTTTCTACGGGGGTCATTTTTCTTCACGTGGGTTCTGCAAATTTTTAGGGTGGTGACACTTTTTCTACGGGCAAAAGGGTAATTTTTCTACGTCGAATAATGACCGGGGGTCATTTTTCGACAGCGAAAAATGACCCCCGGTCATTATTCGATGGGGGTCATTATTCGTCTTTACACAGGCTTTCATGAAGCCATCAACAATATATCATCTCTGTCTCAAACTTAATTTTAGAATGATATGAGGCATGATTTATTTTTCAAGATTCTTCAAGACAAGAACGCTGAAAACTCTTGCTATGATTCTGTAAGCACCACAGAAGTTCCGAGCATGATCAAATTAAAACTGAGACAGGGTACTGACAAATAACTTAAATTACAGACAGGTCATACATTTCGGTCGTTTTTCATGATCGACCTAAGGTAATTTGGCGAAAATACGTAAATGTTTTAAGGGCATTGTTTTCATACCTTTAATTTTCTGATCAATATAATAGAGATCGAGAGTTCACCTTAAGGATATACGCAAGGTACCTTACCTACAGATAAATTTTCAAGATATTCTTAATTTAAGATTACAGTGTCATCAGATGTTCATAGACAAAAAATCAGCATACCTTACCAGGGGTTTTCGAAAGATACAAAATGATGAAATTTTTTGCATTATTCAAAGAAAAATACGCAAAAAATTCATAAAATAAATTCCTGATTTTTGTTTTAGAAAAGGTGTACAAATCCATATGTAGATATTAAAAATATGGCAGACAGGTTCTTCGTTTAGTGGAACTCTTCAGTTCCAGGGAAGAACCCAAAAAAGTTCAAACTACGTTGCGTATGACCTTAAATATGATTGTTTGACAAGAGATGCTTATTCCTTGGAGGCGCCTGGTTCCCTGGAGGTTTGTGGAGGTTTGCAATACTTAAGTTTCGTATGATTTATTGAATTAATGAGATTGATCTTGGCTCAATTACTTTTTTGACCCTAGCTGCACAGAAAGTTATAAAAAGCCGCGGGGGCCTCATTCAGTTTTTCAGTATACAAAGAAAGATTTTGTACAGGCATGGGTGTATAAAAGCTGTACCTCTTGTTTTCTGCCCCTGAACTATGATATTTAACGGATGAGGGGTAAATTATAAGTATTTTTGATACAGATATATAAGAGGGGAGATTAATAAAAAATATACTGTAATTTAGTCCCTGTCTCCGGATTTCATTCGATATTTTGAAGCCCAAAAAACATTGTAAGAATACTTTATAAACGCAAGTGATATTGATGTATTTACAGGAAAAGCAATGAAACTAAATGTGATTCTGGTCTGACTTCACGGGTAGCGTTAATATATCATTCAAGTTATAAAACAGATTAATTTGCATGTATAACATATATAAATAATTCCAATTACGTCATAAAAATAGGCAACACTTCTCAGAATCTTTTATTTGCGTTTCTTAAATTTATATTACATATAATTTCATGAATTTTGTAAAGCAAAAAGTTCGAGTATATACATTTGAATTAATGTCACAAAGTTTAAAATAAAACTGTATCTCAAGTGTATCATGTGTAAAAAGAAATTGATAATATCAAAACAGTGGTCTTCGAGAACAAACGATTCCACGCAAGGAAATAGCAAAACAATTAAAATTGGACGTTAAATTGTGTTCCAATTCCTGGAAGCTTCATCGTTTGCTAATTTGACATCAAAGCAGAGTTCAAATCTATCAAAAAACTGTCCTTAACATCGCCTCTTAGAAATGCTATTGCAGAAAATGAATTCAAACCATTTTGAGAGAAAATGTTATAATTGTGACAAGCATTTTTAGGAACAAGTAGAAATTCCATCATATTTAAAGACAATTCCACATGTACACTGAGATAGTTACTGCATGTTTTTGTTTTACTGTTCCATATGATACAAAGTAAATACACATTACATAATGAGAGAGATAGAAAATTATTAACTTATTGTTTCACTTTGGGTTTCGTTTTCATGCAATCCCACTTTATTTTGGTCGCGACACGTTTTTCTAATTTCCCGTTTTTGTTTAGATAACAAAGTGTTGTATTTTGGGTTCCACTGGCAAATATTAGTGAAGAATGCTCCATCGCTCTCAAAACCTTAAAAATAAAAAAAAAAAAAAGCATCTCAACATAAATTATTTAAATGTGTGAGTATAACTTAAAATTTTTATCATATGATTTAATCAAAGTAAGAATCGGTGTTGATTATATTAAAATTTTACCTGATATTAAGTATTTTTTGTTCAATTCAAATGTTGTTCCGCAGTTCCAAGGTGTGCCAGAGGTTTGGATGACTGCAGTATTACCAGAACCAAGAAGATGGCTTCCCTACGTGCAGAAGAAACAAATGCAGACGTTTTAATTCATTCTTTATTATATATAACTAGCTGTTCAGCTATGATACTCTTTTATTAACTAAATTTTTTTATTACATACTTAGTAATAAATACAGGGTTTTTGCATATGCGATATGGCTGACGCCACAATAGCCATATCAGCCCTGCAGGGCTGATACAGATCAATATCACACTCCTAGTAAATCAAACCTCAAAAAACAGTACTTGTGATCATACAAATATTTTTGGGGTTACATAATTCTCTTAATTTTAACTTTTTGAATGTAATGATAATCTAACTGATAGTGATAAATAAGAGATTATTTTAAAATTACGGATTGAGGACATTTGAAATAGAAGTACATGCAGAAACAAACCGAAACTGTATGAGACAATAGACTGTGTACATTTTACGAAAGCCTATTAGGATCAATCTAAAGAGAAAAAAAATTTAAAAGGCGATATAACGCCAAAAAAAGGCGCAATAACGCGTAAAAAGGCGTTATAACGCCTTTTCAAAAGGCGTAATTACGCCTTTCTATTCCAAAAAGGCGTTATTACGCCTTTTTAAAAGGCGTTATTACGCCTTTCCATTCAAAAGGCGTTATTACGCCTTTCCAAAAGGCGTTATAACGCCTTTCTAAAAAGCGTTATTACGCCTTTCCAAAAAAAAGGTGTTATCACGTTACGCCTTTCTAAAAGGTGTTATTACGCCTTTCTAAAAGGCGTTATTATGCCTTTTCAAAAGGGTTATTACGATTTTGGAATAACCATTATTTTGCATTTAACAGACCCGTGCTTTTAATAGCCCCCAACCCCAACCCACTCTACTGGCGAAAGTCGTTGGGGGGGTGGCTTCACGGTAAAACTTTATTTAAATGCAAGAATATGCCACAGTTTTACATACTGCAACAAAGTGTTCAGGAACCAAGCAACCAATAGTTAATTATAATATTTAAACTACAAGACTTTTCCCCAAAAAGTGTGTATGTGTGGAGGTAGGTACCCCATCTGCACTCATACTACTTGCCTACTTGAAAAAAAAATTGGAAAGGCTTTATCCTATTTTAATAAATATAAATGAAAGATCTAATTAAAACCATCTTTATTTATGCAATTTTCTATATTCCTGCACATCTCACTGACAACAGTTTACATTCGTATAAAGAGAAGGCAACACTCTACTTGTGAAGATCTCGGATATAAGCAGATGCATCTTGTAGCTTTAAAATTTTTTCCCCTGGAAATCTAATTGCTATCTGTTTAAATTATTTTTTTGAGAAATTAAATGTAAATGGATTGAAAATAAAAGGCATAATAACGCCTTTTAAAAAGGCGTAATAAAGCCTTTTAGAAAGGCACAATAACGCCTTTTATAAAGGCATTATAACGCCTTTAGAAAGGCGTTATAACGCCTTTTGGAAAGGCTTAATAACGCCTTTTGGAAAGACGTAATAACGCCTTTTGGAAAGGCGTAATAACGCCTTTTGAATGGAAAGGCGTAATAACGCCTTTTAAATGGAAAGGCGTTATAACGCCTTTTTGGAATAGAAAGGCGTAATAACGCCTTTTGACAAGGCGTTATAACGCCTTTTTTTGGCGTTATTACGTCTTTTAAAATTTTTTTCTCTTTAGATTGATCCTAGTAGGCTTTCGTAACATTTCAAGAAGTCCGTGCATGATTATTTATTTATTTCCTTCTCAACTTAATGTGTTCTGTATTATATTACTAAGTATGTTATAAATATAATAAAACATACCCTTTTCCACATCACATCCTGTATCATCCCTCGACCAATATCAGCCCTCGGGCCTTCGGCCCTCTGGCTTATATTGGTGTCTCGAGCTGATACGTACAGGATGTGATACGGAAAAGGGTATGTTTTATTCTCTATATACCGTATTGCACTGGTTGTCAGATAAGATCTTGTTTAGAAACTTAATTGAATATTATTAGTTCTATAAAAATTTTTTGTTATTGTTATACCTTGAATATACCCCTTTTCTTGTACAGAATCGTGTAGTTTTTCTGAATTGGGAAATCGCCATAATCCCCAAAATCTAAATCCTCTCTTATGATTTTGGCTTTGAGAACTGTAAAAGACAAGACAAACCTGAAAATTTACTCTTGCAATTTAGTGGAGAAAAATATCTGCTGCGTGAGTGAATATTGCATGTCGACCTATAAATCTCTTTATAAAAAAGTTATTCAAAGTTTTAAACAAAGATGTCATGAATTTACAAATACATATGGGTATATTCGATTCATTATAAAGGCTTGTCTGCTTATAAAACTCGATTTCATAGGATTAAAAAAAATATCTTGCATGGTAAAATGCATGCTGGTTTTTAAAAACTATTTTTCTGTAATACTCTAACTTTCTAATTAAATCGTACTCACCGAAATCTGCCGTGCATACTTTATCTGGACGACTAGAAAAGTCGCACGTGCATCCATTTACGATGCAAATGGAGACAGCAGAAAACATGAACAAACACAGAAAGTAAAATATATCCATTTTCTTGTATACTGAAAAAAAAAGAATTTACTTCAGTTTTGTATTGAAATTTTTAAGGCTTAAAGCGGTGGAAGATTCGAGTTAACAAC
Organism: Saccostrea glomerata; assembly: GCA_003671525.1. Classification (NCBI taxonomy): domain Eukaryota; kingdom Metazoa; phylum Mollusca; class Bivalvia; order Ostreida; family Ostreidae; genus Saccostrea; species Saccostrea glomerata. The sequence goes on along the minus strand of PRKT01000039.1, from coordinate 535,032 downwards.
TTGATATACTAGTACATGCTATGTTGGATTTTTTAAAAAGTTATAAGGCCTAAAAACAAAAACAAATTCTTAAGCAGTTGTTACATGTACTCACTTCTCCTGGAGGTTCTAGAGGTGTTTTGAAACTTCTTAATCAAAGGCGTGGTCTGATATTGTGACTTATTGTGACTATTTTATACACATGTTCGCTACCTACATGTACTTGATTATATCCGTTCACATACTTAGAAAAGAATGCATGTATGATGCGTTTTGAGGGTTAAAAAATTCCTTCATGAACATGATGAACGCGTTTCTCCATGCAGTTGGGCGATGGCCGTAATTTTTTGCGTCATAACTATGAATTCCGTAACTTTTTTGCAATTTCTTCAGCATGATTAAATAGAGAATGCATTGTGTGCACGTGCATATCTCAGTATTGTGGAACAAGTATTTGACATTAAAAACATATTCTTTACAGTTAATAAATATTCCCTTAATAGGCTTTTTATAATACAAATAGATTTTTTTGTTGTTGTTAGAAAAATATGTTTATGCCATCAAATACCTGTGAAATAGGCACTAAATATGGTCATCTTTTAATGTAAAGATGAATCAAACAACTTGACCTGTTCTTCTTCCCTTTTTCTCAATTAGTAAATGGCATACATACTCTAGGTACTTCTTTTTTCGTGTAATAAATTGCAAGATACGACACTGGAATTCCAACTTATGCAAACTCTTTTTGTGAACTTATTCATATTTTATATTTATAATTTTGTCAGAGATACATGCGCAGATCTAGAAAAGGTCGGGGAAGGTAGGGGTTTGGACCCCCCCCTAATATTTGAAATTAGGTAGGGGGTATATTTTTTATTAAAAGAAAAAAAATTAACGTCAGGTGCCTGTGGTCCAAGTAAAGAATAACGAATTTATTCAGTTGGTTATAATTTCACTTTTTTTTCTCCCACTTTCAGTCTGACTAAAGCCGTAGAAGTCAGTAGAAGCGAAATAGTAGTGGCTGTCCCCACTTTCGCAGTTTAATGAATACTCGAAATAAGGATAAAATAAACATGGACTTCTTATTTCACAAATGCTTTCTTTGTGGCAATAGATCAGGTGCAGAAGAGGTGTAAGCATCCCCTGTGGACCGGTCACTTCCGCCGTGAACCCATGTATTGATCAGGTGGATGGGAAATTCAGTAGCCAAATTCGGTTTGAAAACAAAGGCCTGACAATGGATATGAAACAAATAAGCAAAACGATAGGTTATATTTGTTAACAGTCATTATAATGACAAAAATATTTGCGAAATGCCAACTTTGAGTGAGGTTGTTAAAACCCCTGTAGCATCAACATATCTGTCAGTATCCAGTCTTGTTTTAAAATCTGATCGTACTCGGAACATGCTATTGAGTATCAAATAAGTTGGGAGAGGAAAACACAATCTACAGATGACAGTGGGATACATACACAGTAAATAACTGAAGTTGACGATGGGAAAGTTAGAATCATCTCCTTTTCCATAAAATTTAGTTTTATTTGTCTTTATCTTATCTGCTCAGTGAATCATCTAAATATGAAACAGATGTGTCCGATTGTGGTTTCTTTAATTCCAATTTCACTGGAATAAATCGAGTAGACATATGTCAAAATGGAAATAACTATATTGTTAATCGATTATACATCGTTGATATAATGTTGAGTGCTTTCTTCTTGTATACTAATTTTTGTACAAAATCTGCTTCATATGCATATAAAAATAGGTCTGTTTATAAAGAGGCGCATTTGGTATACTGTATTTCTCTCATATTCTTTTTTGAAACTATTTATAATCCGACCTGTTTGACAATCAATCATTGTTAATCAATGACTAGCTGATATCTACATATAACAGTATTTCATTAATCCTTAATGACAAAATCATCCTTCTTAAAAGAAGAAATGAAAACAACACAGCATTATCAATTGTTTTATGGTTCTTTTAATAGTTATTATAAAAAGGTTATGCATTACAAAATACAAAATCATATTGTATGAATTGTGAATGAAAACAAGAAGACCCTTTAAAATGAGTAAAACTTGCGCACAAGGGTAAAGTGTCAATACAAAGGGTTGGCAAAAAAACAAGCACAACACTGTGCAAAACTGGACGACAACAACTTAATTTAAATACAACCTACTTCCTTAGACAACCTGCTCAAATAAAATGCTAAAAGCTCAGGGAACCAGTTTAAAAGTACCAGCAAACAAGTTTCCCTATTGAAATCATTTACACAAATAAAATCTATTTAAAAGTATAATTATAATGATATCTATTTGCTACAACCATAAAATGGATAAAGAGCAATAATATTATTATAAATCTCATTCTAAATGAATCAAACTCTATGTATTACTTATGCAATGAAAATCATAAAATGAATGGGTATAAATAAACCATCATTAGGTTTGATAAAAATTCTTTCACTGGTTATTTGTATTGACGTCATTTAATCTGATTTTATTGTCACTGAAAAAAAAAATCTGTCACAAGAATAAAATTTTAATCTAGCTACAGAAATGTGATGTATATTTGATTATAATGAAACATATACAAAAATAGGAACATAACTGTATCTGCATGTAATACATACTTTTACAAGTAATAACTTAATAATAAAGTTAACATAGAAACATGATGATTTAATAATAGACATAGAAACAGGCTTCGTAAAGACAACATAGATACTATACACTTACATGTGGTCTTCTATGATTAACAATGTATTTTTATTTTCTGTACCATAAAATGAGTTTTTGATGCCTTCAAAAACCGATATACAGATAATTCTAACCCATTATTCTTTTACTGAATGTTTAAAAAAAAGGGGGAACTTACTGTAAAGAATTTCTCTCCTTAAAACTGGTTGTAAATGGTAAACTGCTTAAATTTTTCAAATGAAAAGAAAGAACAATATAATGTATCCAATATCTACACTGATCTGAATTACAAGCTGCATACTATAGATAACTCATTCTGTACAATATGAATATCTACAAAACTGAAACTATCAATCCTACTAGTTAAACAAATGACTAGCCTTCTCTTCTTCATATTTAGTAATCAGCAACAACGAAATTCTTACAACTACAAAGATAAATTTTGAGTGTCGTTTATTGAATCTGTGATCTAATTTCCCCCTTTTTTGCTATCTTAAATATCAAAATTTTAAGTGCCCTTCCCTCAACAAAATGAATGTTCTTTATAAGCTGTAACACATGACATACTGATATATAATGCTTTTTTCTGAATTTACAACTGTTGAATGGCAAAGTTGAAAATGTTGTTATGAACTTATAATTCTTAACATGTTTTGATTATGATCAATCTACAATATATGTAAAAATGTAAATTTATCAAATTCTACATAATTATATACATGTATGCGGACATTGTTTACTGTTCAAATTTATGGGAAATTGATAAACATGTACAATATCATGCAACTGTCATTTATTATGCAGTATGCACATACATGTACATGTGATTATATGAGAAAAAAAAAAGAAAATAATTATTAAATAAATAACCCAAACCCTGAGTTATCTAACTTGACCTTTTTCAAGAAATGCTTTTTCGTACATTACTGACTAAAAAAATTGACATAAAAAAATTTCATTTTGATGCATACTTTTACCTTACTTTTTCCGTACATACAATACAATCATGTACATATATTTCATTGAATGGAACAAGCATTATACTTGGTAAACCCCTAACTGCAACTGAAGCAAATTTTTCAGAATTTTTGTAAACATAGTATATTTATAATACCAGTACATTTATAAAGATAGTGTAAATACAGCTCAGGTTTTGTTATATAAAATTCTACAACACAGCTCTCTCTACACTATAGGTATAAAATAAAACAGACAAAAAGCATTACTACGAGATCTAGCTATTTTTGGCACGCCACAACCTTTCAGAAATTCTGAACAGCTGATAAACAAATCAAGTAAAATTAAATCATGATTTAAAAAAAAAACTTAAGTTCATAAAAACAAATGGAAACAGTAGTGTTGCATTGTTTTGGTGTAGGGAAGAAGAAATTGTAGTCCTAATGATTTGAGCACTATCTGTGATTTAAAACCAATTAATAATTCATATAAATTTGAAGAACGATTTCTAAGAGTAGTGGAATAATATTTATAATAAAATTCTATAAAAATTCTTTTATACAAATGAATTGTACCATTATTGAAAAATATTTCACAGGTTGGACTTTCATATTTACACAGACTAGATGCTGGAGCTTAGCATTACATTATACATGGGATTTATACATAACATATTTCAGAACACAATGGCGGCACAAAGCAATAATTTCAAGGATAACAGCATCTCACTTAAGTGGCTGCACAAAGGGATACAGCAGGCAATTTACTGTATACAAACTTTGGTCCATACAAGCTTAGCAGAGGGATACTGAAGGTGATACTGTAAACCAACTTTTATTCGCGACGACATTTTATTTCGCTATTTACTCGGGTTAAACTAGTTCCCAACGATTAGTTTTTGCGATCAACCCTTTCTTTATCTGTTGCTGATAGACACAGCTACTTTACGGACTGGTTCGCGGCGAGAAATATTCGTGATGACAAGGCTCTCGCAAACTTCACGAAAATTTCTCGCACGCGAATTAAAGTTGGTTTACAGTATACTGTATACAAGTTCTGGTTGGTACAAGCTTAGCAGAGTAAATACAGAAGGCAATATACTGTATACAAACTCTGTTCAGTACTGGCTTAGCAGATGATACATGATGATGGCCCTTACCATATATTTTGTGATTCTCAAATAAGAATTGATATCCCAGCCCCCAATCATTTTTTTAAGCAAAAGCCTTGCTTTATAAAACCCCCATTCCCTTCAATTTCTGGATTGGATCTACACTGTACATTATATAGTCCCAAATGAGATTACCTGAGGGTGAATGAGTAGATACATTATGATGTTGTTATGTTTCACTGGTGGGTATGCTACTAAACAGGTCACTCCCTAATGTCTTACTACAATGTGGAATACCATGCTTGTGTCTGAAACCTAGCCTTCTAGATAAAGTAAATAACAGTCATTCTTCTGACCAAAACGGCAGTATATCACCAAGTATACAAATGTAAACAAAAAAAACATTAATAAACATCACAACAATCAAGTCTTCATTGTGTAAGATGATTTACAACAGCTGATGATGGAAATATTCACACAACCTTTTGTTTTTAAAAAGATAAAACATCTAAGTCCATCCCACATTTGGCCATCACCTGGCCAAAAGTAGGGCCTGTGTCCTTGAAAAACTTAGATCCATTGTTTGTATATATCACAACGTAGATTTCGTAGAATTCACAATAAATACAGACACTCATCTATAAACAATCTTTTTAAAAAATATCTATTGGAGTTTTCCATTGGTTCCTGTGTTGTATTTGACATGTCTCGTCACACACAAACTTCAGGAAACTCACAACAGATTACATTGGCACTTGTATAATTCAAATATGGATGAGTGTATGGTTTTCCTATACTTGGATATTAGAAAATACAAACAAATGGTAGTTTCTATAGAAGCATCACAAAAATGAAGATTTCATGAATTGTATTTTCTGACAGGTTTGGGATATGAACTATTAGATCAACAACACATAATATCAGCAAGGTCAAGGATTTTTTTTAAAATGGTGTTTTTTAATCATCCATTCAACTGTACTTATGTATATTTATATTTCACAGATCTCAGATTGTAGTCTCCACTTTGGCCTGGAGAGTGGGGCTACGCGGCAAGGTGCCATTTTTCTTGGCGGAGGAAGATCGTAGATGTAGATGATGTGAGAGAGAGGCCACCTCTTTATCGTACTGTTCCTGAATGTAGTTGTTCATGGCCAGGAAGATGTAGAGGTAGTCCTCAGGGCTCCCGACAATCCCCGGCCGCTTCTTGTGGTACAGCTTACACAGATGGTACACATCGATTGTCTTGTCATGATTCAGCTGGTCCAACAGAGAGGAGAGGATACAGAATCGAGCTCCTTCTACGCCACCAAACCTGACAATCCCAACCAAATTCAAATCAATACTGGGTAAAAACACTTAATTCAAAAGCAAATGCACTCACTGAATCATTAACATAAGCATAGTGAATTAAAAAAGAGAAAATACTTAAAACAAGGAAATTTTTTTTATTTTTACCCCTTTCGCCCAAATCACAGTTGGGCAAATGTAAAACGGGGCAAATTCAAAGAAAATGGTATAATTTCTTAAACAGAAATGTGACTTGGTGAATCTAAAATGGGGTGAAAATAGTTCACAATGTAAAACAGTGAAAATAACACAGGGCGAAAATAACAGTAAATCTTTCTTCATTCTTACTCACCTGTCCACTACAATTATGGGTCCTCCGTCCTTCAGGGCCTGCAGTTCTTTGACCCTTTCCACAAGGTCAAATGCTTTGTGTTCTGGGAGGTCAGCTGGGGGCCAATCAGGACAATAGATGATGCGGGTCATCAGTACATAGTCATCCTAGATAGGTCAAAACAATGGGGTTTACTTCATCTATGTATAGACTTTGGAATACCTTAATATGTACATGACAGCATTTCAAAATAATTCAGAATGATACCAAGCATTTGAACATGTTTTATTTTTACCAGGAAGACTAATAATGTGCCAAGCTGTTAAAATTCAATTAAAAGAATAAGTAAATAATTTTATTAAAAAGATGATCCATTTATACATGTAAATAAACAGAGCAATTACTTCAATCACACACAAAAACTACAGCCATATTAAAGCCATCTCCCATTAAGCATAAAGAAAAACTTAACCTAGGCCTACATATAAGTTTTTTTTTGTTTTTTTTTAAATATATGCATGAAATAAGTCTAAAGTGACAGCAAAAATGGATGAATTTTCCACTTTTAAATCTATCCATAAGCCTCCCAATACAATTTGTAAATCACTTTATACAAACATCTGAAAAAGTCATTCTTTTTAAATCACTCTCTTCAGAAAGTTGCATGAATCTTAAACTGTATCAATATCATCAATGTGACTTCCCATCACACTTTATTCAGGTTCATAGATCTATGAATTTACCCAAATGACTTAATTATATACATGTTATACATGTATATGTAATAAAAATACATATTACAGGTTGATATTTCCATGCATCAAGTTTTAACTTAGAGATAGGGCATGGTCATCTTTACATTGTTTTGACAACATGTAATCCACTATCATTTTTGGCATTTGATAATTATATATACAGTTGTACAGTACAAGTACTCTATTTATCCCTGGAAATTTATTCTCTCCTTTCATTTTACCCAAAGCCTGTTCAACAGAGCCAGAGTTTGCGAGCACTCGCTCTGTTGAACAGGCCTCCTATTTATCTCGGTCCTTAATGAGAATCTTGTTGACACTGCTTCTTTTTTCTGTATAGTCTCGAAACTTATGTGGCATGCAATATTTTCTTTTTTCATCAGAATAAAAATGAAACCATTTTGTTTTCTTTACGGAAGGAGGATTTGAGATGCATTGTGAAGTCAGATTAAATACAAAAAGGTTTGTATTAGAAATTCCCCTTAATAAGCTTTAAATCATTAATTATAAAAGTAATTCTACTGTTGCAAATTTAATGCAGCTTTGGTTGAAAAATGAAGTTATTAAAAATTTTTTGAATCATCCAACACCAATTTAAATGCAATATATACACAAATCACTGCATACTGCACAGCAAAGACCAATATAAAATCAAAAAGTGCATTGGAATTTCATCTGCATGAATTCTGATGTCATACCCAGCAACTGTTCTGTTAAACAGAAGTAAATGGTGAAAACAACCTTTAATATTCCAACTATTCATAAATATGCTACCTATTTATATTACAGTATAACTTGGTTATAACGAATCACTGGGACCTATGAAATTACTTCGCTATATCCATAATTTATTATATCCATATAAGGAATTCATTAAATTTATATAGCTGGGGATCCAAAATAACTTCGCTATATCCGTGAATTCGCTGTATCCATGTTCGTACTAAAAGAGTTTTGCTGTATTACTTTTTTTTGATAAGTTACTGACTTGCATGCATGTTCAAATAGTAGCAAATTGTGACAATGGTTTCAAATTGATTCTTGTGGGTTATCCATAAAATGTGACCTTGAAGTATAATTGACCTTGACCTACCTGTTTAGACTCCAGTAGGAAGGTGAGGACAGTGTAATTACTGCCTTCCTCTGATTCTTGGTATACCAGTTTAAAGTTGGCAGTATCCATCCCTACCGTGTCTGTTTCATCTGGCCAAAACTTCTTAAACTCCTAAAAGCAGAATAAAGTTTTAATCTTAACACTTCTAGATTACCTTTATTAAGATAATATAGTGATATTTAAAATCTTATATTTAAAGATTTTGTGTCATCACTTCTAAGAAATCCTTCCTTTTTGTGATTTTCACCTTGAAAATACCCTATCTTCTTAAATCCGCCCTTTACCTTTACAACATTGATTCAATTTTTCCTTGAGTTTTCCCCTGCTGTAAATTCTATGAATCTCTACAATTCCCTTTTCTCCACTCATCTTTATTTTCTCAAGGCTCCTCTTGAGTATTTCCCTGCCCCTTTAAGGCAATATGTATTCTTTTTCCCGATATATACAATGAATTAATCTATCAAATGACCCCTTTCTTTACCTCTTCATCAACCCTGGAGAGGAGGACTATAACAGAACTATTGTTGTCCCACACCATCCTCCAGAAATCCCCCATCGTAGACTCCAGGGGGTGCTGGGTCAAAATAAACTCATCTGTGTGGTTATAACCCTGTACACAAAAAGAAAAATACACGTTTACATGCAGGTAGCTTTTTCTATTTTGAACTTATTGTGTATGTGTGTGTGTTTATGGCAAATCAAGACATTTAGTGATTCATTATATGTTAAGTAAAAACTAAGGTAGCATCCTTCAGCCTCAATGAAAAAAAAATGTATTTTGTAATTTTTTAACTTATATGTCATTTTGAAAGTTCAGCAATGCCTGAGCTACAGGTAAATGTTACAATACAATCATTTACATCCATTCACTAACAACTCACCTGTAAATATATTGCATTACTGTAATCTCAACTATACCTGTAAATAAGTTGCGTTGATGTAGTCTGATCCCTCCACACCGGGTAGGAAGGGTAGCTTGACCCGTTTAGGGTAGAGAGGAATGAAGTTGGCGTTTCTGTTTTTCTCCAGAGCTAGGGGAGCCAGAGCTAGAGACCGGTCCGAGTCTTTGGGTTTGTAGGCAGTGACAATCTGTCGAAAGGTCAATTTAATAACTAAATTGTGTAATCAAATCTGGTGAAACATTTATCCTGACTTTCTTTAAAGCAAACTAAGAAGGTGGGGTATAGAAAGAGAAATTCATGTTGAAAACATTCAATTTTCTCTTGAGATTTCAATTCTTTAAAAACTAATGTACTCTTAAACTTTAATATCTAAAATAAAATGAATATGTGGAAGTGAATTGGAAGTTCCAACCGCTTATTCTTAAAACATTTTACCTTTTAAACATCAATTCCTCTTATATATCTCTATTATCTTTTTATACTCCCCCTTGAGTTTAAGACAATGAGGTTTCAAATTGACCGTAATTCTTTGAACCTCATAATTTTCATTCTTTACAAAACACTCTTAACAAATTGTATATATTTACTTACGAGAAATATATTTTGTAGTAATGAGGGCATTATGTCTAGTGGGGTTTCTGCCAGCTTTTCTGTGTAGACTTTTACGTCGGATTGTTTGATTTCTGTGGTGGGACAGAGGAGGTACTCCACCAGTGCATCGTGGATCAACATGTACTGATCCTGTCAATATAAATAATGTCTAGGTTAAGCAGAGCTCAAGATAAGGTGCATATTTGCAGAAATACACATTAAATTTTACAAAATACGCATTGAAAATTAAAATAAAGCATACAATTACGCATTAGCAAATACGAAATCTCGGGCCAATACCCAGCCCTAATACGAATTGAGGTTAACTCAGTGTTTTATTTTTCTCAAAACGAAGTACAGATTTAAAAGCCTTTTAGTGACCAGGAATATTCTAGTAATGACGACAATGATCTCCATTTCTGGAGGAAGAATCGGAGAAATAGATTTAAATCAATTTCTATGTAGAACGACTATGCACTAGGCATATCTTTTTTTTTTATTATGGGTTCATAGCCAATTTTTCATCTCTCTCAACTTGCCACATTAACAAAGATTCTTTTCTCTCGGTTTACTCTTAATACGATATCTTAAATGAAGGAAAAGTTTTCTGTGTCTCTGAATCTATGGTACCTTGACCTACTGTATAATCTTCCATGACAAAAAAGAATGCTTCCCAATCTTAGCATAAAGTCTTGTTGGTATTTACAAAATTTCACTTTCACAAAATTTACTGCAAGTATTTTTCTAAAAATTTAAGACAGATTTCTTTTTACAGTGTTTTCATACAAAAGGTAACAAAAATGTCATACATATTTCTCCTAAAAAATAAAACAATTTCAATATTATATGTTAATGAAATTGAATTTGAAGAGATTTCTAAACTTGCCTCTGTCTGCACCAGGAAGTTCCTCTGTTGTCGGATTTGTAATAAGAAGGCGGGTATATTAATTGTACCAAGGTCTCTGATTTGTTCAATCATGCTGTCAATCAAAATATAGGTCCCAGTTCTTCCTACACCAGCACTGGGGAAAAAAAAGAAATTCAATTAAGAAATAAACAACAATGTTAAAAAGTTCTCTGGGAAATGAACTTTTTAACATTGTTGTTTATTACTTATATTTACATTTGAAACTAATACATTTCTTGTTACACGAACGGGCAAACGTATTGCTATGTAGTGCCGCGCAATGACCTAGAAGTTGTTTGGTCAAAATATCACATCGCTCTGTGATTTGGTCGCGCTATGACCTCTGACCCCCAAATGAAATTCACACAGAATTGAACGTATTTTCTCTTCAATAGGTTCATCTAAGAAAGATATTTGCAAATGTAAATATCAGGAATTATAATTTCTTATTTGTGTAAATATAAATACTTAAATAAAATATGTACATGTATATCTAAATACAAATATTAATACAAGTACATGTTGATGTTATTACTAATACATCTAAATGTGTGAAAATGAATACTGAAACATGTATAAAATAGCATAAATACCGTGCCCCTTAATTATAATACCCCTCTCTCCTATTGGTTCGGTAGATCAACCTTCTTGTTTAGTTATATATCTGACAGAAAAAACACTATGATCCTGTGTTTAGATTTTTTTATTGAACAGAAATAGATGCATATTAAATAAACCATCAAATTACAATTCATACTTTAAAATGGTGATAGTAGTGAATTTCATAATTGAGTTTCAATTTCCCTGGTATCGTGCACATGCTGAAAATCTTTACAGCATCATCTAGAAATACATGAAGATGGCACATCTATGTAAAGTATATGATGGTATAATGCCCCAAGTATATTTACCTGCAGTGGACAACTATGGGGCCTGCCTTTATAGGATTCAGAGCTGCAGATTTCTGTACAAACTTTAAAACAGGGAGAGTAAAATCGGGTACCCCGTGGTCCGGCCACTCAGTATAGTGGAACTGGTGAACTATTCTCTCCGAAAATTGCTGCCAAAAAAAAAAATTGAGCAGGGATGTGAATATTAACTTTTAATTTCAGGAACTTGTCTAGTAGGCTTCCTAACATATTATTTTGTACTTTGCAAAAACGCTGGCCACTTTTGTTTAGAACCATTCAATATTTTTTTAATCACATTTAAGATTTTATGTTAAATATATGTATTTCCAGACATACACATGTACATGTATACAAGTGCAGTCTGTCACTTACTCATCTGATAAACATATATAGCGCTGATTTTTTTTTTATATCTTACAACTTATTTTTGTGTCACATACATACATTGCTTTCTGAACTCTCTATCACACAATCAATTTTTTTTGGTTTCTATTTTACCTTTTTAAGCTTGACGTTTTTCAGTGAGAATATTCTAACAGTATAATGGGCTCTAGAGAAGGTGTTGACGTGTTTGACTTGTATACAGCCATACGTCTCTATACCGTCCTCTGGCCAGTACTGGTCACATTTTCTCTGGAAGAAAAAGTCATATACATTCATATCTTATAGCCTTACTGAGGATAAAGCATGAAGAAATACAAGAATTCTAAATTTTGACAAAATAAATGCAATTCATTATATAGTTAATGACCACATTTTGCTGGCCCGTGACTTCCAACATTTTCATTACTTTGATTAAATCTATCATAGATTTCAAAAGCCCCTTTTTTTAAATATAGAAATCAATATAAAGATCCCTAAAATCTTACCCTTGTTCTTTCTACCAGTTTTGTGATCATCACTATGACAACAGAATTCTGTTCCCAGACCATTCGCCAGAAATCTGCAAAGGTGTTGGGCATAGGGCCTTGTGTTGCTATGTAAGCCCTGGGTTTCTTATAACCCTGTAAAAAAAATTAATCAATTCATCAATGAGTCTAGTGTGGGTAAAGTAAGTCCTGGGCTTTATATTGCCCTGATTATCAAATCAAAAAAAAAATTGACAGCAAAAAGTACTACATAAATGTAAATTTAATCTGGAATAAAATATTTTTGAATTTGAATCATTTTCCAAAGTTTAGGACCCAAGAAAAAGATTTTTTACTTGTTTACATTTGAAAATAATCATGATATTGTCAATGGCATTTTCCATCCAACTCACATCAATATAGTTGGCATTAATGAAGTCGGACTGTCTTTGTCGACCTTGTATGGATTTCTGAAGCAAAACTCTTGAATGGTCATCTGAGAAAAAAATATAGACTAAATTAATTTTTGGAGGAGAGAAAATCTTAAGAAGAAGGTATGGTTTTAGCTTTATTGTGCCCTAAAAATGTTATGAAAAAAAAAGTTTTGAAAATGGCTTAAATAAGATAACGAGGCCCGATCTACTTGGTCTGCGCATACGTTTTAATGCAGCGTCAACTCAGGCACGTCACAGTAACCTAGACTGCCGTCACAATTGAATACAATAACGTCACAATTAGAATGAGGTCAAATTGCGCTAAAATGTTTCGCCTATCTTGAATACCTCTATAGTTTGTGCATGTTGAAAGCTGGTTCATTCTGGCATTTATATTATTTATCTTATTAAATGAAAAAATATTTCTTTACTAAATAAACAACTTTGGAACAAAAATTTATTTTGAGATATCACTTATCTTGGTAAATATTCATAAATTTTATCTTAATTTGTGAGTTATTTTTGTCGCCTTAACCCTCCCCAACTCCTTCCCTTTTTTCCACATAAAAAGTCGTGTGTGAGGGAAAAAAAGCATAGAGAAACTTATTTCATAATGTAAGAATTATTTAATTTGCAGAAACTGATACAGTATTACAATCGTTTGATGATGTCATGTCAACCAATTTCGGTTTATAAAATATCTACTGTAGTTGGATAAAATAAGTCCTATTTTGTGTTTTGATATGCCCCCTTTTCACTGCAATAAAGGCTACCTCCAATTTTCTTTTCATTTTTTAGGAGAGGAATGAAAATTGCATGATATATTCGAAAAACAAAACTTTTCATCATCTTTTTTTTTTAATTTGTCAATTCCTTTGTTTATTGGGGAGTTTTACTATGTAATCGTGTATAAAAACACGTAAAATGGTCCATATCTTGAAAGTGCTCCCTTTTTACTACAATCAAGGCAAGGTTACAAAATTGCATTCAAATTTTACTTAGCATAATATATACAAATAAATTTCCAGGAATTAAATTTTTTTTATCATTCCGTTTTCGTAATTTCCAACTCGATTGGGCCTCGTTAAGTATATGACTGTGATAAATCAGAAAGAATATGACACAGAGGATTACCATTCTGCAAATATGACGTCATTAATGTGATGCATTTCTGTATTTCAACAGAAAAAGCCACAAATTAGCCTATTTCAAGGATAATTTTTCTTTAGAAAATAGTGTCCACAGCCGTTGCCCACTTTAATTTTTTGATATGTTGTGCAAAAAACATCAAAAAATCATATATCTCAAAATCTTTGTGGGTGATGCCTGTAGACAATATTTTCTGATGGAAAATCAATTGAAAATTTGTGTCTTCTGCAACTTTTGAAGAAAATACTGGAAAATGCACGTTTATGACGTCACAATTAGCATTTAAAAACACGTGGGAGAAAAATGATTCGTATGATTTTTCTGCATGGAATTTCAATGAGTCAGAAAGCATTAGTTTTTATCTTTTACACCAGTTTCATTTCTTAGAAAATCACAGGGCAGGATTTGTAAAGAAACTTAAAGAAACCATACCTTGTTCTTTATCTAGCATATATTTTGCGGAGCATTAACTCAAATTTTTTTTTTCAGTCAGTAGATGATATTTTCTTTATAACTTACAAGCTTGAATGTTGAAATACCTTTTCTCTGTTTATTGTAGATAATATTTCTAAAGAACTTAAAGGCCTGAATGTTTTGGTATCTATTTTAAGGTTTTTTGTAGATAATATTTCTATAGATCTTACAGGCCTGAATGTTGACGTATCTATTTTTCTGTTTATTCTCCGGATGAGCTCCAACATCAGCTCTGGGTGTGATTGACGTCAGTTTATTAATTTCCTGTAAAAAAAAAAATGGATCATAGTGACTCATCATTTATCTACTAAAAACTTGCATAATCAAATTCCCTGTATCTACACATATAAATCTCACCTCAAACTCATGTGAGAACCCCACGTCACTATCAGCGTGCAGGGACTGGACATGCTGTAGAAAATCCTCCTTCTTTATGGTGGGGAATTTCAACTCGATGTCTTCTTTTAGGGCATTGAAAGATTTCTCTTCTATGGTAAGGCAATATATGCACTCATTAAAGAAATGAAAAATAAAAGCCTTTTCTTTGTAATCATACTAATTCTATAAATAACACCCATTTCTTCAAACTAAAGACTAAGTTTTTTTTTTTTACTCTCAGTTGTATAAGAATTTTAAAGATCTCCTTAAATACATGAACAGAGTTTTGACTGCTAATAGACTAATGATGTACTGTATAATACCTGCTTGATCAGCCACTACAATAACTGTTGATGGGGGAGAGTTATTATTTGTTGGAACAGCCAGATAATTATAAGCGGCCTGATAATACTTCCGGCAAGTCAGAGATCTAAAACACAGAGAGGAACAATTACCATGGTAGCACAATTTTTTTAGTTGTCTTTCTCCAGCCATTTTATTAACCTACAAGAAACTAGTTTTCTGTTTAGTTTACCTGCAGCCAATAAATCCTAGGACTGCGAGTAGTATGAAGATGATCGTACAGACAACTCCGGCTACTATCCCAGCATTCACCACTTCAGCATCGGCCTGACTCACTGCTGTTGGGTCTAAAAAGTAGCAATTATAACATATCAACAAAAACTCAAAGCCACCTAGTGCTACAGTTGAACAAGTTCTGAATCTTAGCTTCGAAAACTCTGCTCATTCACAAGCTTATCATGATTAAACTTGTGAACTTTCTTGAAATACCTGTCCTTAAATATCTGATTAAATGGATCTGGATGCAGCCTAGTGTTTTAAATTTTTTACAATTCAACTTTGTAGCAAGATCATTACTACAGAAACTACAACTGTTTGGATGTGCAATTATCTGAAATGTACTCAGTTCTACCATAACCATACAGCATGCTTTGTGCAATTATCTGAAATATACTCAATTCTACCATAACCATACAGCATGCTTTGTGCAAGTTTTATGATGATCAGAAGTTGACTCAATATACATGGGAGACTACAGGAATGGGATACAGGAATCAATGAAACTAAATGATGAAAGCATTCGGGTGGTGTGCAGTTACAGGTAAACATCAAGTATTACATGACTGTTGAAAACAAAACTTCATCTTACAAAATAGAAAGAAAGAAGAATGAAGAAATGATGAGAGGTGCTAGAGGGAAAAGTAACTTTTCCTTGAATATAAACATTACAATCATTAAAGTTATCTGTCTGAAATGTAAAATTATGTTAACTAAAGGTATTTGATATTTAAGAAATAACTTTTTGTCAGGTTGGTAAAACATTTGACGAATACATTCAAAATCAGACTTTATTTTTGGTCCTCTTAGTGACAAATGAATTCTCATGCTATCTATAAAGTCTGCATGCAAAAACAAAACCGAATAAAGAATTAACTGAAGAAAAGGGGGGTTATCCTACGAACAACAAAAGAGCACTATCGATCCAGACATTCATTTTACAGATTTGTTGCTCAATCACCTTCCATAATGGGTTCTTGATTGTCAGGTGGTGGGCGAGTGGGAAAAGAAGTAAAATTGACAATGGAATGATTTCCTGGTGAATATTTCTGCACTTCTTCGCTTTCTGAAAATACATGTTAGTCAATGATATATTACATACATAGAGATGTGTTGTTAAGAATAATGAGATGGCATACCAATGAATACATATAATAATACATGCAGAATATGAGAAGCAAAGCTTTGAGGTAGATAAGCATAAAAATGATGAAAGTTAATAAATGAGATATAAGCATACTTTTTTTTTTTAATTTTGCAAATGAAGTCCAAAAACCAGAAGTGTAAAGACATTCTTTTTTTAACAAAGCGCATATTTTGTCCCAACTCCACCATCCACCTGATGGTCTTTTTGTTTCTAAAAACAATTTTTATTTGAGGGTTAGTGTGTAAGTGTATATGTTGTGTAGTGATTATAGCTATTAATTTTTTTTTTTCGTTAAGCTTTTGAATTTGACATGATACTTTTAATGAGGCACTCATCATTATATTTATTTATACACTTAAAGTTACTAGTAACCAGGAGTACAAAACCAGTGCCGACATAAGATCTGCCATAAACATTAGACAAAAAACTGTTTCCGTAGTTATTGATGAATAAATTGAAAAAAACATTTACCAATGAAAACGTAAAAGTAATGTAAAACGATAAAATCCCAACAAAATATTAAGCTTCAACAAGAGCAGACTGTAAATGTGACACTAAAAGCTTTCACTTAAAATACACGAAATGATACCTGTCAAAACCAAACTTGAAAATCAGAAAATGATTCATTAAATTACATGCTGATACTGGAATAAGCTTATGTCTGTATTTATATATATCCAAAAAGAAGATTTTTATGTAAAAATACAAATAATTGAAAATGTTTCCTAAGCTTGTCTTATGATGAATTTAATTCAATTTGTACATATTCTTCAGAATCTTTCCACTTTTTTCCCATAAATGAAAAAAGCAAAGTATTGGAATAATGTGTGAACATCACAATGAAATTTTGACATATGTCTATATGTACATGATAATGTCAAGCTGCAAAGTTGTTTGAAATTACAGGTAAATGCTTAAAGTAAAGATATGAAAATAGATCACAGATATAGGAAATGGATTACAATAGAAATACTGCAAACATAGTTTTGCTCCCACTTTTATTTTTGCTCTTTTGCCCTCATTGCAACTGGGGCAAATTCAAAGAAAATGGTTTTATCTCCAAAAGAGAATTGTGTCTGATCAAATTCATAACAGAGCAAAAGTAGTTGCAAGTGTGAAAGGGCAAAAATAATATGGGGTGAAAATAACCCTGTATACAGAAATCAACAATGGCCATCTATATCTAAATGGTTAAATGTGTCTTTTCTGAAACTTCATTATCATATTAGCTTGATAGTCAAATGCATACTGAGATTAAGATAGCCATATACCAGTACATATCAAAATTAACTCCACATCTGGCTGACGTTTACATCAAATTAATATGTTATATACATGTACATGCATTATTCAACTGCATTATTTTCTAAGAACTACATTTTTTTTAATGAAATCTTCATAACTTCACAAACTTAATTAACATAGAGAGCACTCAGAGCAGGCCAAATAAAAAGACTACCAGACAGAAATACGACTAAGAATGACTATGTATCACCTGGCTCATTATGATAAATGAAGCTATTAGTCTTGGTGCTGTTAGCAAGGTGTATAATGCTCCTGGACATGTTGGTGAGGGGTACTGACAAATAGACAGAGAAGTGTGTACATACACGGTATCACTTCAGAATATCAATCAGTCATTCAAACAATATTAAAATATTCAATATGATGATTCTGAAATCTATTCATATTTTAGATAGGATTCTATTATGTTTTACATATATTTCTGACAATGAATAACATGATTAATTAAGCATGAAATCTTCATTTCAAAAAAGAAATCGTATAATCTGCAGTTACACTGGTTATAGAAAGATGAGAATTGTAGTAGTGTATGTTCTACCTTTCATAGCTCAGTTTTATATCTCAAAATATTTATACAATACAATGCCTTTCTTACTTCACTGTTTATAATATCATACAATACATATCTGAAAATTGCACTATAGAATTAAATTTTTCAGAAATTATCTTCATATAGACAAATTAAACAGTAACTGAAGTATTTGCTTTTAAATACATGAACATATACAATGTTTATGCTGACATTTCTTAACAATTTTATGCATGCACTGTTTTTTTTATAAGCTTGAGGAAATAATGTTTCAATTATTTCAAACTTAGTCAAATCATAAAGTACAGCAATGATTGAAAAAAGAAAGATAAATCGCTATGTTCCCTCCACTTAAATGTTCAGTAACTATAGTAACATAAATATAATTATATGCAACAACAAAAAATGTTAAAAGTTAAAAAAACAAATAGATATATTTGATAATTATACAATGTATATAATTTCTACATAAGTGTTAGCTTTAATGATGTACATGTTCATTTATATCTATAGGTAAGATATAGTGATGTGCATGTACGACATATTGTATGTAGTTACGTGTATATATTGTAAGGGAAAATCTTCAGGATGAAAAATGTAATTTCAAATTTATGTTTACTTAATAAAAAAAAAAGTTTCATAGAATTAAATTGAACTTCATTCTGTATATATGTTTATGTCTAAAACAACTTACACGGTCATTACTTAAACTCCATCAAACACATCTTGATAAAGTATACACAAGTTATGTAACGTCATGTGTCTATGCTCTGGAGTCCCTCCCTGCTATTTTGTGTTAATGTTTGACCAAGGAACTTCAGAACTGCTTTTATATACTATTTGTATTGTATCAACCTTTGCTACATCTACCCCAAAACAAAGAGAATATACAGGAAACTATTACAAAACTCCCAAACATAAAGATTATGCTTGTGAACATCAAACATACAAGATATATGCTCTATGTTTCAAGTTTTTCTAAGCTACTCATATTCATATCTTCACCACAAAATTAATATTTGCATATAATTGTTACAAAAATAAAGAAACATATAAACAACAAAAAAAAGGTTATTTGATATCATGCAAAGAAAATAAATTTTCAATTGAATATAATAATTTTCTCACCATCCTCTGAATGTTCTATACAGAAAACATAAGGATTGTGTTTATAAGAGGACTTTTACAATGTAATGTAAGGCAGGCAGAAAATGACATTGCTTAAGTCCCGAATATGCTTGATTTTAGATCCTATTTCACACAAACATCATCTTGAACTCATTTGAAAAAGGTTGAGAAATCTGATAGCTTGATGTAAAAGAGGAGAGAAAAGACAAAAAACTATAAGAAGAGGTCCACAATAAATATTGTGTTTTTTCCCCAATTGCAGAAAAAAGTATTAACTAGATCATTTACCATGTTTATGGTATCTTATGAATGTTATAGTAATGAGTATAATTCATGCATATTTTAACATAAAGCATGACAAGATGTAAAGAATTAATGAAAAAAAAGAAACTCACATTAAGTTCTAGATTAAAAAAAAATATGAACTTTTGATTGCTGATGAATGTATAGTTGTACTGTTGTATTTGTCTAAAACCAAATTTTCATTTCATACAGATATGATACTTCCTAGAAAATGCAAATAACATTGAATCCATCTCTGTCTTAAAAAGATTGAAATTAAATGTTCCAAATAAAGTGCATTAAATTGTTCTGCCCCATTTTACCAGGTGTTGTAAAAATTTTGAATGCAAAATTGGAATTTTATTTTGAATACAAAATTGGAAAGATGGTATGTGGGTAAATTGCACAGTGACTATAAAATAAATGTTAATGTGTTTGTAAATATGCATTATGAGGACTATTATATGAATATGCATTAATAACTTTCCTGATTTTACATAGCCAGGTACACAGGTGTACAGGTGTCTATACACTAATGAGCTACACAATTCCTCACCTGAGAGAGTAAATGTCCAGGGCGTAGAGAAGTCTCCTATGTAGTGCATGTTAGAGTGCAGACTTTTGGTCACCCCGGCTATTTTTAGTGAGTATTCAGTGTTGGTTGGAAGTCCAGTTACTATGGTCTGTAAAATATTCAGTCTCTTCAATATCTAATTTTATACATGACTTAACAAAATATTTAGACATTTTTCAAACAAAAGGTATAAATTTAGTCTAAATGCAGGAAAATCAACAATAAGCGATAAATTTATTTTCCTTATAAACATGTACATGTAATAATAGTTTTAAAAATAACCCAGTTATCATATTTTAAACATTACCAACAAGGCATAGAAATAATGATTAAATGAAATTTGTTGAACTAAATTAGATCACCCAATAAACAATTATGAATTAATTTTCAACTTCTGACTTTTGAAATTAAATGCTCCTTTTCAAACCTCTCTTTCATTATTTTCTAGAGCTCTTCTTTGTTGGAGGTAAGAAGAGGTGTCTATGATCTGGATGTAGTAGTGGTCTATGGTTCTGTAGTAATGTTTGGGAGGCTCCCAGGACAGATAGATACTGCGGGATCCCAGCACCGTCAAGTTGGTTATTTCTGGTGGACTGGGACCTTAACAAATAAACATTTAATAAAGTTAACGAATACACTATGGCAAAACATAGTTATTTTGTCTCTACAGAGTGGAAATTAATATGTTTTACGGTGTGACCGTTGGGGCGACCGCAGTTGTACCATCACTTGAGATCAGCCACTTCGAACGTCAAGCTGCACGAGATATCTCGACTAGCTGTGACGTAATACGACGTCACAAAGCTCGTCGGAGCTTACGGAGACAGCCGAGCGTCTGTTTGAAACTATAGAATTAGTGCAATTTTTGTCGAAAAACATTGCAGAGTTATTTCAGGTTTCTTTGAAAGATTTCTACAAACTGAAAGTCTGATATATGCTTTACGTTATTATTTATTTATTTATTCGGCAATATTTGCGCTAAGGACATTGGGTAGTGCAGGAATTCTGGGAATGTTGCACAGAGAAATTTGGCTGTCGTATGTACAGATTTCAATCCAAATTTCCTCTGTTCTTACACGTTAGTCTATTGAGCTCGCCTCGCTATAAAATGCCATTACTCTGCATTAGATGCTGAAGAACTGCGCAATACAGTATTGCATCATTCAGAGAAAAAGTACTATCAAACTCTAATTTAGAAGCAGCAATAGTAAGATTTTTATTGATATACAGAAGATCTATCTTGATTTTTTTTACCAGCAACATCTGTGTAGACAGGATACACATCACTGAACTCCCCCTTTCCTCCACCAGTTATGGCCCTTACTTGTACTCGGTACTGGGTAAATGGCTCTGTGTAAAACAAAATTTAATTAGTAATCAGTCCCAGAGTAACAGATTGCATTATAAAATATAAATTTTCTCTAAAAAAGAATTCATGCTTACTTGGAAATTATTTCTGTTTTGTTCTATGGAAATGATATAGTAAACATGCTTTTAAAAAAGTGCCAAGGATGAACAATTTGATTTTACAAACATATTTTTTATATTACCATATTAACTTTCATTGAATTTTATCTCCAATGCCCAAGAAATCTGTACTGGTGGTTTGTTAAGGTGGATTAAAATGTTGATAAATGACCATAGTTTTCGATAAAACATAGTTACAATAATGTGTATAATATCACTTACAGCTACAGGGAAGCAAAAGTAATTCATCCCATGAATTCATTACAAGCATGTTCACTATTACCATGATTTACTAAAATATTACATTCTCTAAATTTTGTTATAACTTACTTAAGTTGGTGACCTGCTCTGACATGGGGTTATTGAGATACTTGGAGATGACCTTTGTCTTTGTGACATTGTCTCGCTGCCAGCGGAGCTCGTAACTCCGGATGAATCCATTCACCCGATCTGGAGCCAGCCACTTCACAAAGAATGACGTAGACATAGGATGTGTGTTTGTGTGAATCATAAGAGGTTTACCTGGAACTAAAGGAAAGGCGAGGTTAATTAATACTCTACCATAACTCATGTTTTATTCAACTTTTTAAAATATTTCCCCCGACCTAAAAAAAACACATTATAAATCTACATGAAATCATAACATTTTTTGAACGAATATAAACAGTTTTAAATTCTACATGACATAGTATATTTTGTTAATTCAATAAAACATGTCCAACTAGAGATGATTCTCGCAAAATATTAAGATACTTACTTCCTTCGGCTGTGCGTATCAGCTTTTTAACCGCTGGTCCTTCCCCGACATTGTTAAAGGCTAACACTGCCACCTCATACTCCTCAAAGGGTTGTAACCCAAACAAAGTGATTCTCTAAAACAACACAAAGCAAAATCTCAATCGTTACATACCTATACATTTTATACATTTCAATAATTAGAGAGAATGGTTAAGTGTAAATATATGCATGTAACTTCTAGCACATGTAAATTTCAGGTAACCTCTTCATAACTATTCATAACTCATTAGCAAATTTAAAATTAAACATTCTCCACAACACCAACATTGATTTTACAGTAAATACACATGTAAATTAAGTTTGAAAGAGCTTGTATATCCTATATATAAAAAAAACCTTTCAGACAAGTTCTAACACATAAGCATATGTATACTTCCTCCCCCCCAAATAACTATCCAGATAATTCACAATATTAGGATTCTGATTTATTTAACTGTACTCAACCTTAAACTACACCTACTGTTTTCTTTGGATCCTCCAATGTGATGACTCTGTTGATCAAATCTCTCTGTGAGGTGTACTGTATTCTGTAACCCTCCAGGTTCCCGTGGCACTTGTCTTTGGGTGGGGGGTCCCAGGAGAGGTGTATTCTGCTGCTGATGTTACTAGTGGCCACAAGATGCTGGGGCGCCACCTCAGGAACTGAAATCACACACACTCATAGATTTACATTCACTTCGTGGAAGTAGGAATAGGGATTTCTTAACTTCCTAATGACATATCAGATGCAATGAAGCTTTTCAAATTGATAAATTTATTAACACTAAGTGATCCTTTTTATTTTAAATACATTGATTTCATTGGGTAATGATAAAAACCATACAAGTTTCGCTTTTGTATTTCAATTTAACATTTAATTTCATTCCTTCACTTGGTTGAAGTTTGTTTAAACATCTGTTATAATCAAACATTTATTCCCCATTTTTTTTTAACATTTATGTCAAATTCCACAACTTCATACATGTTTTCATGCTAAAAGAATTTCAAAGCCAAATTCTTACCCTCAGAATCAGTGTAGAAAATATCACTGGGCTGACTTTCTAAACTGGTTCCTATTTTGTTGACAGCAGAAACAGTGATTTGGTAAGCTGTGTAGGGCCGGAGACCAGTTAACACAGCAGAAGGATTTTCATTGGTGAACACAGAAACTTGTTTTACTTTGATACCCGCATTATTCCTACAATTAATATAATCCAAATAAGTGCAAATAAAAACAAAATGTTTTTAAAAAACAGTAAAATCCCTAAGCATACAGCTGTAAAGATCAAAGTGCAGAATATCTATTTGTTTCCTCTCTTTGACCTATAGGCCTATGACCATGATGACACACCATTCTCAGGTTTTACAACATCTCTCTGCAAACATCAAACTCTTCTCAGATATAAACCTGTGGACTTCAAGAATCATATTACCTTGACTTTATAAAGTCCAGCTAGTTAATTTACAGTAGAGAACATACCAATAAGCAAATATTAAATCACGTTAGTCAATTATTAATTAGCTATGTTATATAGACAGAAAACTTGTCAGACTTGGTAAATGGAGCAAACTTTTTGAAATTATTGTTAATCTCTCTAGATATGACAACAAATGTTAAATCTATAAATGACAAAGGTCACAATGCTCACCCAAATCTCAAACAAATCTCTGAATAAGGAGTAATGAATCAACCAAAATAAGCAATGTTATCAATTTAATCTAGACACTATAATGCATAAATTGATGCTTGCATATCCATGATATTGTAAAAGCTGAATTTTAGTGCAGAGTTTCTATTTTCAATTGGCATTTAGCAATGGTGTTGGGATTGCTAAAATTACTATTTTTTAATAATTTATTAAGGTAGAGTTTACCATTATCTTTCTTCATGTTCCATGCACCATAAAATTGCTAAAATTAGCTCACACTAAAATTCAAAACTAATTTTTAAAGGCACTGAACAAATCGCTTAATTTGCATCTCACTAAAAAATTTCCACTCACAAGGTATTTGCATGGTAAAAATCTAATGGGTTTATAAACTTATACATGCATTTCTACATAAATTTTGGACCCATTAGGGGTCATAGGTTTAAAACTTGTACATGTACTTGTTTATCGATATAAAATTATACTGTATGCATGTAAGGAGAGAGAGAGAGAGCTCAAATAGGCTTTTAACTTCCCTTTAATTTTAATTCCATTTACAAAAAGTAGTTTTCTCTCTACATATTTCTGAATGTCCCTGTATAGAGAATATAAAGGTTTAACATGTTTAAAACCTTGAGTCTATTTCTTTTAATTAAGCAATATCTTTTTTGGTGGGGGGAGAGGGGGGGGGGCAAACAATGAATAATTTTGAATGTACTAAGACTATTTGGTGAGTTTGGTTATCGTTATTTGGTCCTAGAGAAGCTTCTAGAGAAGAAATCAAAATGTGAAGCATTACAGATGATTTGATAACAACAGACACTCAGAGGGATTTTTGATCAGAAGAGTTTCTATTTATTTAGACTCATTATTAAGATAAATAAAATGCTATGCCTGCTTTCTAGGTTATAATCATGCCCATTTCTTCAGAGCTAGCAGCTTTATATATAGACAAATTTTTCTGCTCCAGACTACACCTTCCAAAACAAATAGCATGTAAACTGTATTAGAAAGCACTTCCCAGTTAGTTAGATTACCATCTGTGTCTAGAAGAAAAGTGACTACTGCCTTGATTTATCAAAGTTCCATTCCTAGTTAATCATAAATCAAATGCTCAGTGCAAAGGCAAACAAAAGTGTGAAAATATTAAAAGAAGAGCATGCATTGTGAAACAAATACATGTATGACACTCTTAACAAACAA
This sequence comes from Saccostrea glomerata, assembly GCA_003671525.1. Classification (NCBI taxonomy): domain Eukaryota; kingdom Metazoa; phylum Mollusca; class Bivalvia; order Ostreida; family Ostreidae; genus Saccostrea; species Saccostrea glomerata. The sequence continues at coordinate 509,564 of PRKT01000039.1, read as the reverse complement.
AAATCCTTTCCAATTCTTTTTTTGCACAAATACCTGTGCATCAATTTTCAACCCTTATAAAACATATTATGCATGCATTTAAAATCCTTCACTTTGAAAAAAACTTTCATAAACATGATAAAGTTTCATTTTTTTTATTTCTAGATAAAAGACAGGAAATGTCTGTCATCCTTTGGATATGATCTAAATGCCAACCTGTGATATCTAAGGTACTACGACTTACATGACATTGACAGAATAGTGCATTATGGGACTGTTGTTGTCAGCAAGACTCGGGGCCCAGCTGATTTTGGCGGTACGGGAGGATTTCTCTAAGATATTGGGGCGCCCAGGAGGGGAAGGCACATCTGTAAAAAAAAAATCAAAAACTCTACAACAACACGTATATGTATCAGGCCTGAAGCTGTGATTTATAAGTAACTTACAAGAACCAAATAAGTATAAAAAGAGAAAGCAAATTGTTTTAAAGAAGTCCAGATATTAATAATTACTAATTTCATGTCCTGAGAACATAAACAGTCCAGTCCAATAAGAAAATTCGTAATATTACGAAAAAACGTAAGATTACGAAAGACCGTAATATTACAAGTTATCGTAATATAAAACTTATATTACAATTTTTCGTAATGTAGTTAAATTACGAATACGCATAATATAGCAGATTGTAAGAGACTATATTACGAGTTTTCCTAATCCAAGACAAATTCAAGCATTGCAAGAAATTGAGTGGTGGGTAGCAAAGTATGACGTCAGTAATATATCAGATTCCACATCTACTGAAAGCACATGGTCAGTTTGGTCAGTTACGCCTATCAGAAAGCATGGAAATTCAAGAAGAAAGTACCGCCAGCGATGGGTGAGTGGACAATTTCTTTTATTATTCTTTTATAGGAATTTTCCCAAGGAAAAGACCAATTTTCCAGTAAATTTCAATATTCGCTTAAGCATGTTGCATTGGTCTATATCACCCGAACTCCCTACTTTTCTTCCGAAGTCTACCCTAAAAATCACACCCTTGTCTCATAATACCACTTTTCGTGCAATTCTCATTGAAATACACAGAATTCAAATCTCAGTAAGAGTCGTACAAGTTATCGCCCGTGACATCTCGTAGTAAACGTCATACTTTGCTATCCACCACTCAATTTCTTGCTATGCTTGAATTTGTCTTGGATTACGAAAACTCGTAATATAGTCTCTACAATCTGCTATATTATGCGTATTCGTAATTTAACTACATTACGAAAAATTGTAATATAAGTTTTATATTACGATAACTTGTAATATTACACTTTCTCGTAATCTTACTTTTTTTCGTAATATTACGAATTTTCGTATTGGACTGGACTGATAAAGTGGCAGTACTAGTATTTGAATACACGTACTGTTTTACTTCATGAATAATAATAAAACATTGATTCATTCAATATATCCATTAAAAAATTGTTGTAGACAAAAAAAAACTTTCAAGAACTGCAACTTTATAAAAGAGAATATAATAGGATCTTTCTACAAACTACATGCATATACTTTTATTACCTTTACTAATCACTATGAAATTTATATAAAAAAAAAAGAAAAGGGAAGCCTGCTAGCTACATAGATCTATGAATGAATTTATCTCAATGACTCTCTTCAAAGTTTAAAGACCTTAAGATATTGCTACTGGAAAGAAGACAAAATAACTGAAATGTGAATTTTAGATATGCCTTTTTGTTAAGTACATGACAAAGACTCTCTGACCTTGAACCAGTAGATAGGTGACATTGGTGTAAATGACGTCCTGTACTAATCGCTGGTCGGTCTGGAACTTGATGACAGTACAGGTAAAATTAGATGAGTCCTTCATCTCCAGCTCTGTCACCACCAGGCTGTAATCCTCCTCCACCTGGAACTTCTTCTTCAGTTCCTCGTCCAGATACGTCAGCGACAATTTACCGTCCGCACCCATGGCAGCATTAGCGATAAACATATGATTCTTCTTCCATGTAGTGGACAACATCTTGTCTGGGTACATGTCCAATGCATCAATGAAGCAAGGCACGGAAGCATTTTGACCCACCTGTCCATAGGCAATGTTAAGTGGGATCACTGGTTCAGGGGCTGGCTTTGTTGTAAGGACAGCTTCCGTGGTGATTTTTTGTGGGGTGGGGGTTGTTGGAGAGGGGGTAGGGGATGAGCTGGGGATACTACTGGCATTCTCTGCTGTTGGAGTGGTGATTATCTGCCCTTGAACTGAAATGATATAAGCATAATGTTTTTAAAATATGTGTTCTGTACATGTATTAGTGGTCTGATTACAAAAATGGTAACAAAAAATCAGCACAAAAGTAGTATATCAATGATATTTAGTGTTCATGTATATATTAACCATCTGTCACATGAGTGTCTATAAATATAATCATTTATTATCTTCAGCATATTCCCTATGGGTATCTTTGTCTCCTTATCAGGGCTTCCTTGATAAATCTACAAATCTTGCTTAACTGGGAAAATTAATGATGTTTACCAGATTTTTTAGATACGTACTCATGCAAATTTAGCTTTAATCTTTATTTTGAATTATGATAATGTGTATACATGTATACTGTAAACATGTACAAAAAAAAAAAAATTGTTCTTTATACATAAAATCGCCATTCACATCATATAATTTCTATCTTCTTTTTATATTATATTTTACATTTAACATTCATTATCATGATGATACAGGAAACTTCTCATTCTACATCAGACAACCTGAGACAAGGAATACACTACTGACAATGTCATACACAGAGTTACCCAGTGACAGCTGTATATATAGGAGCCAGGGCACCTTGATCTAGCACCTGATACCCTGAGCACTGTCTATTGGGGGCCCTGTCTTATTGTACCACAGAGAATGAAAGGCCCGTACAATCAATACACATAATGGGCACATAATGGGTGAAGAGTTCAGCCAGGGACACTGTGTCACTTCCCAAGGACTAATTGACTTTTTTCCCTGCATTAATGACTCAGCCCAGCTTATTTCACTTATATTAGCCACTGAGGAAGAAAAATCTTCCTGGCCACTTATTGAGTGTCAGATTCTGCTTAATGAGTTTGTGTAGATGTGTTTTGAGGTCACTTGTGTGATGCTGTAGAAGCTCCTAAGGACAGTTAATCCTCTTCTCCTAGCATCACTGAAATCCTCTCTATAACAAATCAATACTGTTCTATCTTTGGAGAGTCTGTTCCTACTGAGCCAGAACAAATTAATCTGTGCCAGAGATTTCCTTCCAAATGCCAGTAATATTTTCATACTAATAATTTAGTCCAAAATCTCCTTTTGCAGTAAAACACAGCTATTAGTGAACACATTTATAATGAATTGACACTTATCGTGCTTATACGGTACATGTTATACAGAAGTGATTTTCATTTCCCATGAATTTAAAATAATTGTAAGTTTATTGGATACGACAAATTATACACGTCTAATGAAGCAAAGTTGACCCTCCCTGACATTTTGTAATAAGCGTGTTTAATGTACTTAAATATGGCAATGTCAAATCCATATCGGGGTTGGGAGGGGGGGGGGTTGGAAGGTGCAAACATTCTGTTTAAAATGCTTTGTGGTAGAACCTTAGAATTGAATATCACCTTCATGTTCTTATCATGCTTATAGACAAATCATTCTGATATAATTACAGGGAAAGTTTCTACCTCTCAAATGCATTTAGGAAACCATTTGAAATAATCCACATGGCCTTAAAACGTGAGGAAGAAATTATGGCCATGTGTGAATTTCTGAACTTATTACAAAACAGATATGTGTTATTTCATTGATCTTGCTCATTACTTTGAAAAATGTTGCCCTCGTAATCACCATAAAAAAAATTGCATCCATTTCACTGCTCATCATAGTTCATCTACCCTGATACATGTGATATATCTCAATTTACTCATCGTGTAATGTTAATGACCTACTGAAGAAAGAAGTATACATAGAACAAAGACACATCCAAAAAAATCTTTGTCATTGAATAGTAAACATTACAAGAGTGTCTTTGAATATATTAAAATAGGTTTACACCTGTCTATTTTCATGTAATTCATGGTCCAAATTTAACAGTGACAGTAAAATTGAAGAATGTCTTACATGTCTTATGTATGAAATTTTTATGATATATGTATACCCCATTCCTTCATACATTTTTTACTGCATTACTGAGAATGAAGTTTGGATGCATTAATTCATATTTCTCTAGGATTTAACACAAGAAGACAGTGTTTGTTTACTTTGGCAGTAATTCTATCTTTGTAAAACCACAAGAATGCTGCAATGTCTGACTAGGCTAGTGACACCTTAGCGTGGTGTCTTATTACACGACAATGTATGTCCACAATATATCGCGTGTCACAGTAATTACTGAGCACACCTGGTGAGATTTATAACAATTACTGCACACTTTACTAGATTATCTCCATAGTTCAATATAATTGACTTTACCTAAAGACAGGTTCTTCCTCAAAATACCCCTTTTATCTAATTGTGATCAAAAACACTTCTCAATATATCTATTAAATTCAAAAGCTTAAACCCCCTCTTTAAAGTTTGTTAAACTTTACCATGTTTATGTAGAATTAGTTTAAATAGAAAATAAAAACTCTTTTTAGGTGTAATTACTGCATTAGGAATGACATTTTTTTTTTATAATCCTGAGGACCAAAAGAATTTACAAGAATTATATGACCATGATTATAGCATGTGTTTCATCATGTTCATGACCGAAATTAATGCATGTGTTTCCCTGCTTACAAATAAGTCTCATCCAAATGTTCCTTCATTCTTAATTTTTTAGTAGATCATATAATATTTGTACTGTGCATGACCTTCAAGTTTAAGTGACTTCTGTAAAGGTACAAAAATTTGACACTGAGATAATGAATAGTACTGTCATATAATATCAAGAATAGAGTCTTATTTAACAACTCGGTCACTGAATCAAGATGTTTGAATTCTTGATTTTCACAATTAAGAAGTAAATTCTCAGAACATATTAGTGTTGTTACGATAGTCGCCGACTATCGAAAAATCGTCGTTTAAAGGCCCAGATCAGCGACAATCGATTGTAAATATTATCATCGATAGATCGCTATATTTTCAAGCCGAGCAGGTTTAACTTTTATATTCACCAAAGGGACGTCACTCTAATCAGCGGTATACAAAATGGCGAACTTGCATGGTGAAGAGGTTGATGTCGAATTATATCCATATCCTAGTGCAACACGATCTAAGTTTGGAGTTTTTTTGGCTTTCAGAAAAAGGGCGATGGGCCTCCATGCAAAAATAATTTTACAGATGGACATGGTTATGTGTAAATTTGTGTAAAAAGTTGTATGCCAATAAAGGTAAATTGAAGTTCGCGGTCACATGTCATGGAATTCTACTCGTGCTGTCAAAATTTTAATGAATAAATTTAACCTTTTTTAATAGTTCAAATTATCGATTATATAGTCGATTGTGTTCTTCCGATTCAATTTGATAATCGATAGTAAAATTTGTCCGATTTTACAACACTAGAACATATACTATAGGTACATAGAGTCAATATGGTTTAGGGCTTAAAACTAAAGTGTTTTGACCAAATAAATTTGTCTATAAACCTTTCCTTTTACAAGCTGATCCCTATCAACACAAATTAGCAATAAATGAAAAGACTGAATCTGAAAATAAGAATTGTAGGTCTCTACAGATGATCAGTTATACTTTGTACTAACAGATGGTCCTAGTGTCATGAATCTAATTCCCATAGTCATTTTATAAGCCCATTAAGGGGGTACTTTTCTATTCAATTTCTATTGATTAATTAGTGTGTCAAAAATTTAGTCTTTTAACACATATTACCTGAAGTTGTAAGTTGAAGAAAAAAGAAAAATTTTACTCGAGTTAGCATCATTCAACTGCTGTTTGACAATTTACAAACTCTAAGAAAGCACGGTAATAGGTTTACCCATATATATTGTATTAGCTACAAAGAAACCGAAGACTTCCTATGAAGAATAATTTCTTCTTTATCTATAATTCATGGGAAATCTCAATGTTCCTATAATGATGCACATCAATAATCATTAATTATGAATGAGACAAATTCGGGTCCCACATTTTCTTATTCATCTGATATTAAAAAAGATATCATAATCTGAAGATATTTTTGATATTATATAATTTGCATGTAATAATCACTAATGAAAATTTGTTAAAGTGACTAATATATGCCAGACTTTTTTTTGGGGGGGGGGGGGG